>JACEFZ010019479.1:0-125000 GCA_014155875.1 Cepaea nemoralis
GAATCCACCCACACACACATCCCCCGATCCCCCAACCTACTATTATGATCAAAACTCCCACATTTTACACACACATACAGTGACGATTGTCGTGAGCATTGTCGCAAAATTGTAAAAAAAATGGAGAAAAATTGTACATATACATTTTTGTAACTTAAAAATTAGTGATGCAATTCAACTCTCTCCCCTCTCTCTCTCTCTCTCTCATCTCTCTCTCTCTCTCTCATCTCTCTCTCTCTCTCTTTCTCTCTTTCTCTCTCACTCACTAGCGCTCTCACTCACATTACAGTAATGTTATATTATACATGATAAAATCAAGTGTCATACATACAAAATGATAATGTCAAAGATGAAAATACACAAAGAATATGGAACGAGAGAGAGAGAGAGAGAGAGAGAGAGAGAGAGAGAGAGAGAGGAGAAGGATATATTTTAATACTATGAAATCATAATTTATCACACTGGAAATACCAGAATACTACACAAGCATAAATGATCACACATTGCCACTTTAAAATGAACAGGCTCGTGCTGTTTTCCTTGAGGCTGTTGTCTGCCATGGACACCTGTAGATAGTTCTAGAATAGATGGAGATGAGTTCATTCTGTGTTGTTATTTTTGCCATATGTCACCAGGTGTTGGAGGCAATGGAACTGTGCACCTCATGTGAGGTAGATGGAGATGTGGAATATGAATTTCCCTGTTTGAACTTTGTGGAAGCTCTGGAAGGGCTGTGGCTCAGGGATGACAAGCGGTTCCCAGACCCAGTCTACGGAGGGATCCGACTCCACACCAGCTTCCAGTCCGGCGCGCAGCTCAAGTATTTATTTCCTCGCATTCAGGTAGGCACAGCACCTAGATTTTTCCAGACTGTAATGTATGCTGTAGAGTAATATGTGCTGTATTGTACTGTATGCTGTGTTGTACTGTATGCTATATTGTACTGTATGCTGTGTTGTACTGTATGCTATATTGTACTGTATGCTATATTGTACTGTATGCTATATTGTACTGTATGCTATATTGTACTGTATGCTGTGTTGTACTTATGGTGTGCTGTACTATATTGTGTGCTGTATTTTGTTGAGTGTACTGTAATGTGTTGCACTGTCATGTGTGCTGTACTATGTTCTATACTGTAGTATATTCTGTTCTACACTGACATTTGTATTACATGACTGTAGGATTGTTGATTCTGTGGTGTCTTAATTGATTCAGTCATAAACAAACATGTGGTTTCGACCAGACAAAATGGATGGCAGAAAATGGGAAGTAGGGCTGTGTCAGTTGTCTTTTCAATGTTGTTAATATGGTAGCAGATGTTTGGCATTATATGTTAAATTATAGGGGGTTGCATAGGAAAAACTACTGTCTTGATATTTTAACTATAGTTTGATAAAATAATTAAAATAATAATGTTAAATTATCCAACACAATTTGAAAAAAAAATTTGAGAAAATTATTCAGAATGTTCACTTATAAAGGCAAATTTCCTTCATTTTGTGATGATAATACAATTAAATTCAGAGACATGATAAATACACAATTTCTCTTCACATATATCACATGGACTGCTACTCAGGACTGTCGGTATGTATTTATAAAATCACATTTTGAAGCACATCATTTTCACACAAAAGATTTGTACTCAGTACAATGAGAACTGACATTATATACATTATTTTATTTATGATCCTGCCATAATGTTTGTGATAGACACAACAAACTTATGAGCAGAAGTGTGGCCCATTAGAGCAGACATAATTTGACATGTGGCACCACAGGATGACAAACTTTCACTGTCAGTTTGGTGTTCCCTGTGACCACCTGCTGAAGAATTGAACTCAGCGACTACATTTTTCATGTACTGTCAGAATCAGAACCTTTCATCATGTGCCATGCCGATAAGCTTGGGCGGTCATGTGACGCCATCTCACATGACCACCAGAGTCGTGGATCAGCTCAGTGTTCTTGTCTCAAACATGCCATGTGGCCAAGCCATACAGGTATTTACTTATCTGCCTTCGCCTTGTTCTTTTCCCCTCAGTCTTGCCAGTTGTCACCAAGTTCTTCAATTTTTTTCTTCTCATAACGTGTCCAAACAATCTTGACTATCTATGTCTGATTTGACTATCCCTACCCGGCGACGCTGCTCCTATGGAGCACCCATTTACGCCGTTTCTCTGATTTTTTATGAGACAGCACAACATGATTTTCTTGCCATCTGTAAAGAAGGTAGTTTTCCATTGCTTTCCTTAGCAGTGACCATACTGGTCGATGACCGTAGCCATTGTCTCTCAAAAAAGAGATCCTCTGCCAACTGTTGTGAAGCTGGAGACCATAACCTACAACTATCTGTTGGCTACTCTTCAACTTCATCCACCACCTGCACCCATGGCTTCACGTAACCCTGATCTGGGAGGCTAATCGTAGGCTAGCAGAGGGAAGGAGGCACCTTGCCTCTCCTTTGATAGGGAATACCCATACCCCGCCAGTAGAACAAGAATTGCTACTGCAAAGGTAGCCTTTTGCAAGATGGAAAACATACTGACCAATAAAAAGATATCAATTGAAACGAGAAAAAGTGTTGAAGTGCTACATAGAACATGTACTTTTGTATGGATGTGAGGCGTGGACAATAAGCAGGCAAGCTGAAAAACATCTGATGGCTGTGGAAATATGGTTTCTGAAGAAAATGCAAAGAATACCATGGACAGACAGAAAAACGATGAACAAGTCCTTCAAGAAACAAATGAAGATCGTAAACTGATTAGAGACATTAGATGTAGACAGTCAAAATTTTTTGGACATGTTATGAGAAGAAATGACTTGGAGAACTTGGTGACAACTGGCAAGATCGAAGGGAAGAGACCAAGGGGAAGACCGAGAAGTAAATACCTGGATGGCTTGGCCTCGTGGCATGGTCGAGACAGAAGTTGTTCAAGTTGTTCACTATGTGCAACAACCGCATCTACTAAATATTACAGATCCTGATCATTGTCTGCAATCAATACTATATCATCTGTATATCTAATGTTATTGATGTTTCGTCCTCCAATGCTGATTTCTTTCATATCTTCTACATTTCTGAAAATATTTTCTGTATAGCGAAAAAAGATCTGGAGACATTACACATCCCTAGAACCTTTCACAAGGTCCTTGAATTCAGAATCACCATCTAAAATTGTTTCAAACGATAATATGTAAATCATTGTGGTCGAGAATTGTCATTACTGAAATCAGAACATTTATAATATCTCCAATATTTCTTAAATTTTTGAGCAAGTGTGACCGTAATTTTTCTATAAATAACAATGTGGGAATTCTCCAATGTAAATGTGAGTTTACTGTAAATTAAAATTGTGGAACAGATTGGGAAAAGAAACAAAAAAACTTGATGACAACATTATGACAATATATAAGCCAATGGGAGTTATGGGAAGTTGCTTAAGACTATTTATGAACCCTGAAACAGTGCTTAATCATTGAAATACTGAAATACTTAAGACTATTTATGAACCCTCCAACAGTGCTTAATCATTGAAATACTGAAATACTTAAGGCTATTTATGAACCCTCCAACAGTGCTTGTGCTTAATCATTGAAATACTGAAATACTTAAGGCTATTTATGAACCCTCCAAAAGTGCTTAATCATCAAAATACTGAAATACTGAAGACTATTTATGAACCCTCCAACAGTGCTTAATCATTTAAACACTGAAATACTTAAGACTATGTATTCACTCTCCAACAGCTTAATAATTGAAATACTGAAATACTTAAGACTATTTTATGAACCCTCCAACAGTGCTTAATCATTGAAATACTGAAATACTTAAGACTATGTATTCACCCTCCAACAGTGCTTGTGCTTAATCATTGAAATACTGCTCTTGCTGCAGGTCTTCCTCCGCCGTAGCATCCTGTCCGGAGACGAGGAGCACCATGAGGACGATGGGGACAGTGCACATGAGGATGAGAAGCCCAGAGCTCCGGAAAAAGACGCCGACCTGTATCAGTGGCACCACGGCTCCAAGTACTGCTGTGCTCATCTGGAGGGCATCATCGACATGGACAAAAACGAGCAGTACCTAGAGATCAAAGTACGGTCACCTGAAGGCGAGCGGGCCAACCTGTACTACTTCCTTGAAGACTTTGTCAACATCATTGAGCAGGTGGTAGAGAGCGTGTGTCCAGGGCTGTGTGTGGAGCGGTACACCCTCAGCCCTTCACAACTCAGGGAGCACGGCAAGGTTGTGCGCTCCTACTCACCCACAGAGCTGCTGCGCATGCAGCTGGACAACCGCTCGTCTGTGGTCCTCAGCGGGAGCCTCAGAGAGGACTTCATTGACATTGCCTGCCTGGGATCCGAGGAGATTCTAGAGACAGTTACTCTTGGCATGGACTTGCCAATTTCTCATCTCACAATCCACACCCAGAGACTGCTCAGCCTTCTGCTGGACCCTCCTGAGCCCATGGGCAAAGATTGGTGCTTGTTAGCGGTCGCTCTTGGGATCAGTGACGCCCTGCCATCTTTTGAGTGCAAGGATGAGGAGAACCACAGGGAGAGCCCCACACAGAAGGTCAGAATGCTGCTGCTGTTAGTCTTATGTTCCTGAATGTTCTTGTCTTTGTGTTTGCATACTTAGTCTTCATAGTCAGTTTCAGACAGAAGTTGCAGGATTATGTGTGTTCATTTATATGAAGTATGGCAGTTAAATGTTTATATACAGTTAATTTATATGAAGTATGACAGGTAAATGTTTATATAAAGTTGATTTATATGAAGTACGGCAGGTAAATATTTATATAAAGTATGGAATTAACTTATATAAAGTTTGGCAGGTAAATGTTTATGTGTGTTCGTGTTTATGAAGTATGGCAGGTAAAATACCTAGTTTCCATGCTGCAGGAGCTCTGATGCTAGGCCTGTCTTCACTTGATTCAGCACATCAGTTGATGTGTGATCAGTGGATGAATAGTCAGTGCATGAGTGGTCAGTGGATGATGTCAATGGATAATGTGGTCAGTGGATGATGTGAGTGGATAATATGGTCAGTGGATGATGTGGCCAGTGGATGATGTCAGTGAATGTTGTGGTCAGTGCATGATGTCAGTGAATGTGGTGGTCAGTGGATGATGTCAGTGATGTGGTCAGTGCATGATGTCAGTGAATGTTGTGGTCAGTGGATGATGTGGTCAGTGGATGACATGGTCAGTGGATGATGTGGTCAGTGGATGATGTGGTCAGTGGATGGTGTGGCCAGTGGATGTGGTCAGTGGATGATGTGGTCAGTGGATTATGTCTGGATGATGTGGTCAGTGGATGATGTGGTCAGTGGATGATGTGATCAGTGGATGAGGTCAGTGGATGAGTGGTTAGTGTCACTTCAATCACCACACCTCCCACAACATATTCTATCTTATACTCATTTGATGAGGCTAGGTCAGGCCAGGTCAGTCATGGAGACCGAAGATCATATGAAGGAAAATTCATCTCTCCTTGAGTCGAACCCAGCACCAATAGGTCACTAGCCAATGCCTTCCTGTGGCTCATCTATGATGACATTGTAGAATACATGGGGGAGGGGGGGGGGGGTGTATCGCCATCAGTGAGGCACACAGTGGGAATAATACAGTAATGGATCCCCCCCCTCTTGATCTCACTCTCTCACACACACAGGCACACTGAAAGAGATGGGGGAGGGAGGGGTCAACTAATGTGACCAGACTTCACAAACTGACACACACAGGCTCAACAGAAGAAGCAGACTTCACAAAACTTGAGACACAATTTGAATAAGTTTGGGAAACACTGTTTTACAGCAATACATCTGCAGCCTCCGTGTTCATGGTATCTGACATCAGACATGGCTCGGAACATCAGACATGGCTCAATATCTGCCTGATAGAGCAACTGTTCTATCTAGTTCACTGACCATAGCACTCTATTATCCTTTGAAGCTCTTGTTGATCTGTCACACTTTGAAGCTCTTGTTGATCTGTCACACTTTGAAGCTCTTGTTGATCTCTCACACTTTGAAGCTCTTGTTGATCTGTCACACTTTGAAGCTCTTGTTGATCTGTCACACTTTGACCTCTTGTTGATCTGTCACACTTTGAAGCTCTTGTTGATCTCTCACACTTTGAAGCTCTTGTTGATCTGTCACACTTTGACCTCTTGTTGATCTGTCACACTTTGAAGCTCTTGTTGATCTGTCACACTTTGACCTCTTGTTGATCTGTCACACTTTGACCTCTTGTTGATCTGTCACACTTTGACCTCTTGTTGATCTGTCACACTTTGAAGCTCTTGTTGATCTGTCACACTTTGACCTCTTGTTGATCTGTCACACTTTGAGCTCTTGTTGATCTGTCACACTTTGACCTCTTGTTGATCTGTCACACTTTGACCTCTTGTTGATCTGTCACACTTTGAAGCTCTTGTTGATCTGACACACTTTGAAGCTCTTGTTGATCTGTCACACTTTGAAGCTCTTGTTGATTCTGTCACTCTTTGAAGCTCTTGTTGATCTGAGACACTTTGAAGCTCTTGTTGATCTGTCACACTTTGAAGCTCTTGTTGATCTGTCACACTTTGAAGCTCTTGTTGATCTGTCACACTTTGAAGCTCTTGTTGATCTGTCACACTTTGAAGCTCTGTTGATCTGTCACACTTGAGCTCTTGTTGATCTGTCACACTTTGAAGCTCTTGTTGATCTGTCACACTTTGAAGCTCTTGTTGATCTGTCACACTTTGAGCTCTTGTTGATCTGTCACACTTTGAAGCTCTTGTTGAATCTGTCACACTCTGAAAGCTCTTGTTGATCTGTCACACTTTGAGCTCTTGTATGATCTGTCACACTTTGAAGCTCTTGTGATCTGTCACAACTTTGACCTCTTGTTGATCTGTCGACACTTGAAGCTCTTGTTGATCTGACACACTTTGAGCTCTTGTTGATCTGTCACACTTTGAAGCTCTTGTTGATCTGTCACACTTTGAAGCTCTTGTTGATCTGTCACACTTTGAAGCTCTTGTTGATCTGTCACACTTTGAAGCTCTTGTTGATCTGTCAATCTTTGAAGCTCTTGTTGATCTGTCACACTTTGAAGCTCTTGTTGATCTGTCACACTTTGAAGCTCTTGTTGATCTGTCACACTTTGAAGCTCTTGTGATCTGTCACACTTTGAGCTCTTTTGATCTGTCACACTTTGAAGCTCTTGTTGATCTGTCACACTCTGAAGCTCTTGTTGATCTGTCACACTTTGAGCTCTTGTTGATCTGTCACACTTTGAAGCTCTTGTTGATCTGTCACACTTTGACCTCTTGTTGACTTCCACTTTGAAGCTCTTGTTGATCTGTCACACTTTGAAGCGAAGCTCTTGTTGATCTGTCACACTTTGAAGCTCTTGTTGATCTGTCACACTTTGAAGCTCTTGTTGATCTGTCACACTTTGAAGCTCTTGTTGATCTGTCACACTTTGAAGCTCTTGTTGATCTGTCACACTTTGAAGCTCTTGTTGATCTGTCACACTTTGAAGCTCTTGTTGATCTGTCACACTTTGAAGCTCTTGTTGATCTGTCACACTTTGAAGCTCTTGTTGATCTGTCACACTTTGAAGCTCTTGTTGATCTGTCACACTTTGAAGCTCTTGTTGATCTGTCACACTTTGAAGCTCTTGTTGATCTGTCACACTTTGACCTCTTGTTGATCTGTCACACTTTGAAGCTCTTGTTGATCTGTCACACTTTGAAGCTCTTGTTGATCTGTCACACTTTGAAGCTCTTGTTGATCTGTCACACTTTGAAGCTCTTGTTGATCTGTCACACTTTGAAGCTCTTGTTGATCTGTCACACTTTGAAGCTCTTGTTGATCTGTCAATCTTTGAAGCTCTTGTTGATCTGTCACACTTTGAAGCTCTTGTTGATCTGTCACACTTTGAAGCTCTTGTTGATCTGTCACACTTTGAGCTCTTGTTGATCTGTCACACTTTGAGTTCTTGTTGATCTGTCACACTTTGAAGCTCTTGTTTGATCTGTCACACTGTTGAAGCTCTTGTTTGATCTGTCACACTTTGAAGCTCTTGTTGATCTGTCCACTTTGAAGCTCTTGTTGATCTGTCACACTTTGAAGCTCTTGTTGATATGTCACACTTTGAAGCTCTTGTTGATCTGTCACACTTTGAAGCATCTTGTTTGATCTGTCACACTTTGAAGCTCTTGTTGATCTGTCACACTTGAAGCTCTTGTTGATCTGTCACACTTTGAAGCTCTTGTTGATCTGTCACACTTTGAAGCTCTTGTTGATCTGTCACACTTTGACCTCTTGTTGATCTGTCACACTTTGAAGCTCTTGTTGATCTGTCACACTTTGAGCTCTTGTTGATCTGTCACACTTTGAAGCTCTTGTTGATCTGTCACACTTTGAAGCTCTTGTTGATCTGTCACACTTTGAAGCTCTTGTTGATCTGTCACACTTTGAAGCTCTTGTTGATCTGTCACACTTTGAAGATCTTGTTGATCTGTCACACTTTGAAGCTCTTGTTGATCTGTCAATCTTTGAAGCTCTTGTTGATCTGTCACACTTTGAGTTCTTGTTGATCTGTCACACTTTGAAGCTCTTGTTGATCTGTCAATCTTTGAAGCTCTTGTTGATCTGTCACACTTTGAAGCTCTTGCTGATCTGTCAATCTTTGAAGCTCTTGTTGATCTGTCACACTTTGAGCTCTTGTTGATCTGTCACACTTTGAGCTCTTGTTGATCTGTTACACTATGAAGCTCTTGTTGATCTGTCAATCTTTGAAGCTCTTGTTGATCTGTCAATCTTTGAAGCTCTTGTTGATCTGTCACACTTTGAGCTCTTGTTGATCTGTCACACTTTGAAGCTCTTGTTGATCTGTCACATGTTGAAGCTCTTGTTGATCTGTCACACTTTGAAGCTCTTGTTGATCTGTCACACTTTGAAGCTCTTGTTGATCTGTCACACTTTGAAGCTCTTGTTGATCTGTCACACTTTGAGCTCTTGTTGATCTGTCACACTTTGAGCTCTTGTTGATCTGTCACACTTTGAAGCTCTTGTTGATCTGTGACACTTTGAAGCTCTTGTTGATCTGCCACACATTGAAGCTCTTGTTGATCTGTCACACTTTGAAGCTCTTGTTGATCTGCCACACATTGAAGCTCTTGTTGATCTGTCACACTTTGAGCTCTTGTTGATCTGTCACACTTTGAAGCTCGGAAATGAACTCTGTTAACTGTTGCTCTCCCTCTTTCTCTCTTTCCCTCTCTCTCTCTCCCTCTCTCTCTCTCTCTTATCTCTCTCTCTCTCATCATGCACTCCTCTCCTCCTCTACTCATCTCTCTCACACACACACACACACACCTCCTCTCTCTCTCACACACACACACACACACACAAACACACTCTCTCACATACTATATAACATTAGATCACTATTTATGTTCTTGCCTGTCTGATGTTCACATTCACACTCAGGAATGGACATACACACTGTGTAACATAAGTGACGTAATTTTGTTCATTAGTCAAATATTTGTTATGTCATTGCTTACCAAGTGTTCACACACATTAAACACAGACACACATGCACACAAACACACACATATACACACAAATGCGCTCACACACACACACATTTTGTAACATTAGTGACACAGTTTTGTTCCTCAGTCAAATAATGTTATATCTGAACCTGTCTGCCAGGTGCTCTGTGAGTGGACCAAACGACATCCTGATGCTTCCATTCGCCAACTTGTACAAAAACTGAAAGAGATCAGCCGACACGATGCCGTGGAAGCCATCTTGCGTACCGGACCTCCTTTCAAAGTGCTTTCATTTGAAGACCAGATGACGGACGGTAGTGCTGGGACTCACGGGACAAACGCATCAACCAACACACTGTCCAATCTGTCCAGATGACAGTTTTCCCCGGCGTTCCCCTCATGAACCTCTCTGTGTGAATCTGTTCTAGCTGGCTTCAGTGTATGCCCCGACTAAAATAATACTACTGTGTGATAATGAGTAAATATTTATAGATATATTATTTACTGTAATAATATACTAGAATGTGTGAGGTGTGTTGTCGTGATGGTCAAGATGGCTGTAATATTAACACAGATGTTTGAAGTGGACAAACTCTAGATATGTCCTGCCTTGAGTGGACGTTGTGGTCATTGTTATGTCCTGCCTTGAACCGACTTGCTGCTTGTACTTCTGCTTGGTTTGGAGTGGATTTGCTGGTTGTACTTTTGCATGTTTGTGTGTGCCTGCTGTTTGTGTGCTCCTGCTGCTGTGTTCTGCACTTGAACGAGAGACAGCTTCTCCTGTCATACATTCCAGAAGTACAGAATACATTCTCCGCAGCGTTGGAGAACTGATCGGTGCCACATGATATCTCCATGCAGGGAGGTGCTGACACTTGGCATCAGGCTCATGCTACATAATTGTGCTGAGAGAAGAAGAATTTAAGCTCACAGAGTGTGACTGTGGTTTGAGAATAATTTAAGCTCACAGAGTGTGACTGTGGTTTGAGAATAATTTAAGCTCACAGAGTGTGACTTTGGATTGAGAATTTAAGCTCACAGTGTGTGACTGTGGTTTCAGAAAAAGATGTGTGACTGGTGTGTGAGAGGAGGAACAAAATTTGGTTTGCAAACCTGGAAAATATGATCATACACTGTAGCCACTCACTGGGTACATTTGATTGGCACGTGTAGATTGTGTGCTTCTCTTGTCTAGGGGATGCTCTTCCAGTTCTGGGGGGTAGAAGAGTTTGTGTTAGGGTCACAGTTCCAACATCTGGCCTCCCTCACACAGCAGCAACTAGAACACGACCACAGGTGACCCAGACATCAGGGCTACAGTCATCATAAGTAGCATCCTCTCCACACTGCCAGGTCTTACTGGGTCAGTCACAGCCACTTGCTGTATCCAGAGTAGACCGGAACCCTCTCAAACAGCTCCATAACTTTGTCAGCTCCATCACCTTGTCAGCTCCATCACTTTGTCAGCTCCGTCACTTTGTCATCTCCATCACTTTGTCAGCTCCGTCACTTTGTCATCTCTGTCTCTTTGTCAACAGCTCCATCACCTTGTCAGCTCCATCACCTTGTCAGCTCCATCACTTTGTCAGCTCCGTCACTTTGTCATCTCTGTCTCTTTGTCAACAGCTCCATCACCTTGTCAGCTCCGGACAACACCATGTATGTCTGCGTATTATTATATGTGCATGTGCATGTCTGTTCTGGTAACGTAACAGTATACCTCATGGTACCCCGAGATTAGACCATAAATGGATAGGTGGCTCATGTATACAGCATTCATGCTGTCTGTAGACACCATTTATACAACATTCATACAGTGTAGACATATGTATACAACATTTTGACATCCTGTTGACATCATGTTTACAGCATTTAGACAGTCTGTAGACATCATCTGTACAACATTCACGCAGTCAGTAGACATGTATACAACATTCATATTGTCACCAATTCAACCACTGGGAGGGTCATTGTGAATATGACTCTTCTTCCATGTTTTCTGTCAGCAACTGGCCAACCAGTTGGTTCACATCCAATGTCTGTACAAAGTGGACACATTTAACCGTGTACTTGTTGTCACGTCTGAGAACGTGGCCAGGTTTTCCTCACTTTCAATGGTTGATCAACTTCTGCCAGACGGTCACTGTTTCCCCCCAAGGCTCATGAATAATGTTGTGTGTGTTTATGTGAAATGCTATGTGTGTTTTGTGTGACATGTTGTGTGTGTTTATGTGAAATGCTATATGTGTTTTGTGTGAAATGTCAAGTGTGTTTGTGTGAAATGTCAAGTGTGTTTATGTGAAATGTGTATTTTATGGTGAAATGTTGTGTTTGTTTTATGGTGAAATGTTGTATGTTTTATGTGAAATGTGTGTTTTATGGTGAAATGTGTGTGTTTATGTGAAATATGTGTTGTATGTGAAATATTGTGTGTGTTTTATGTGAAATGTTGTGTGTGTTTTATGGTCAAATGTTGTGTGTTTTATGTGAAATGTGTGTTTTATGTGAAATGTGTTTTATAATGTCATCAGTGACTGCTTCATGCAGCTTCTGGTCAGTTTCTTCTGTTCACTCTGCTCTGTGGACACCGTATACCTTCTTATCTATTCATCCTATGTGATTATGATCAAGTCTTCCTCCGTGAATACCTTTCTGATCTCAGACATTCTGTGCTTAACAGTTTCAGTGGCAAATAACAAGGAGATTTTGACCAAACAAAAATGGATGGCGGGAAATGGGAAGTAGGGTTATGACTTAAAAGTTGTTAGTATGGTAGCAGTGTTGTGTTATAACTCAGTGATAACATTTCAGCAATATATAAACCCATGTCAGATACGAGAAGGCGATTAATCATCCCATGGCACTGAATCAGTTTAACCTGATTGTTCAGCCTGTCAGATCCCTGATTTATGTATTTGTATATTTAATGTTACCTGTAATAGATTTCCATGCAGTTTTGTTGCACTGCTGGTTTCATGAATGTTCTTCTGCCTTTGTTAATTTATCTCAAATTTCTGAATTTATCTGATCATATTCTTCTTTGTAAGTTTTCCTCTGTGCAACGACTATCTAGATTACCCAGTCATTCATTTCCTTTCTTCTGCTAAAGTCTCACTGCTGATTTGATTGATGCAGTTTTTCGTTTCTCATTGTTTGTTAATGTTTTGTATTTTAACTACATAACAGCAGACGGAAGAAGCACCGCAGAGAAGAATAGGACCAGCAAGAACTGCATTCTATCAAATTGAAAACGTGCAGTAAGCAGTAAGTCCTTGTCAAGGGTGTTAGAAAACAGAATGTTACATAGAACCAGCTTTAACCTTTGGCTGTGAATCCTGAATAGTTAGTAAACTTGTGAACAAACCCATGGAAGCTTTGGAGATGTGGTTTTATGGGAAAAATGCTGAAGATTGTTTTGGACAGCCAAAATGAGCAATTTGTAAGGATGCTAAGTCACAAAGACAATTTATCACAAACATCAAATAGAGGTGGTTATCATTGTTTGGCCACATTATACCACAGAAAAACAAAAACTGAAACATGTGACAACCAGGAAAGATTTGAGGAAAGAGAGAGGAAGACAGCGAGACAAGAAACAATTCTGGACAGTCTTGTGCCATGGCACAAAAGAGGTAAAAACATGAATTAATTCATATCGTCGGAGCTCGCAATTGTCAGTGGGCAAGGCACTTGATGATGATTGTAACTACAACAGTAGTTAGCTGACTGAGTTTTTCCCATGTATCTGTTTCTGACACTCACTCTGTATCAATCTGACATTTCTTGATCTGATCTGAGAACATCTTTATGAAGTCTGTTGTTCTTAACTTGATTGTTTTCTCTTGTAAATCTGACTGTTTGTGCTACTGTCATTTTTTATTTCTACCTCTTGAAAAGTATTTGGTGTCTAGAATTTAATAACGCCAGCGGGGATTGTGTAGAATGTCCTCACACATGTCCCGCTCAGTTGGGGCAGCTGTCCTATTTTGTCAGAGATGGCTGCTATACAATTTGAGCTAAAACAGTCTCATGTTGTGTGGATAACTATACACATTGTGTTAGTTACTTCACAATTTTGTGGATAACTCTAAACATTGTGTTAGTTACTTCACAATTTTGTGGATAACTCTAAACATTGTGTTAGTTACTTCACAATTTTGTGGATAACTTTACACATTGTGTTAGTTACTTCACAATTATAGACTGCTTTGTGCTGTGTGTGTGTGCATGTGTATATTTGCAGCAGATGGCAACTGGACGAGTGTAAACACGAATTTAGCATTGGCTTGCACCTTGTGGAAATGGATCTTTTTAATTGTATTGGTTACATAATTAAGCTGCTCTGTGATGGGTTGACTTGTGTCCTGGGTTAATTTTAAATTGCCACATACAGTAAACTGTTCTGTGATTGGTTGACCTATGTACTATGTTAATTTTGAGTGGTAACATACAGTGAACTGTTCTGTAATTGGTTGACCTATGTACTATGTTAATTATGAATGATAACATACAGTAAGCTGGTCTGTGATTGGCTGATTTTTTAGCTCATTTCAGTCTTTCACTACCAAAGCTGCTCAGTCTATCTAGTTATTGGTTACTTGTCTGTACACTGTATGTGTACATGTCTTTATATGAGTTGTGTCTTCTAACTGATATGTTTTGTTTGGTAGTTGTTTGTATGTTGTTGATGCTGCTTGAATGGACGTATGTTATTGTAGTTATGTATATGTGTCTGATATGTTTGTGTTATTGCTGTTATGGGTATGTGTGAGGCTTTCACTTGGCTGTGAAAGAACTTGTGTGTGTGTTATTGTTCTGGGCTTGTTAGTGCGTGTGATGTTTATGGGCTTGTGCTTGCATGTATTTGAAACACCATTAACATGAACAAGAAACGAATCCAGGTATGCCTTTCGTCTGTAAAGGCCGTACATGGTTCTGATGTTGCATGTGATTCTGATGTTGTACGAGGTTCTGATGTTGCATGTGATTCTGATGTTGTACTTGGTTCTGATGTTGCTTGTGGTTCTGATGTTGTACATGGTTCTGATGTTGCATGTGGTTCTGATGTTGCATGTGGTTCTGATGTTGTACGTGGTTCTGATGTTGCACGTGGTTCTGATGTTGCACGTGGTTCTGATGTTGTACATGGTTCTGATGTTGCATGTGGTTCTGATGATGCATGTGGTTCTGATGATGCATGTGGTCTGGTGTCCGTGGGGCACACATGGAAGTGAGTGTCTCTGTCCACCACAGTTGTCTTTCGTACGTATCCAGCACTTTTAACTTCTGATGAGGAGGGTATTTAATGTTGTTGTTTTATATTGCTCTGAAGTTGTTGATAATCATTTTTCTTAACTCATTACAATCAAATCGATGCCATTTATCCATTGTCATACTGCTTGAAAGAAATTAATGAAATTATTTTAATAATTCTCAATTTGCAAAGATGTGTTGTCTTAACTTTTAACAAAATAAACTTCATGAATAATTGTCCTTGTGTAAGTTATTTTCCGTTTGTTTCCCCTGATGCCATGTTTACAAAGTGCAGAAACAGATGAATGTTACCGCAAGTGTTGAACCTAATGAGATATAACAGAACACAAACAGATGACCCTAGCATGACAGAAACACAGGCCAGTCTCACTTGGTTATCAAAGTCAGAAACCTCTAGGGCTCCGAATGTGTCGCCTTGTCCTAGAAGCTGTGACATTGGATTCAATACTCTCTGCGCAGAGAGGCGTAAATTATTTATTCACTATTTTATACAATATCCACACAGTCCAGCTTACAAAATGAACCAGCTCTGTGCCAGCAAAGGGCGGCTCCATAATCTGTGAGGAATGCCGCCTCCTTGACTGATTTCCACACTGATTGGGTCATTCATGTATCTGACATACAAGAGCAGCAGACGCCAGGTTGCATTGGCCAGTTTCCACACTGAAGGCAACAGAAGAATATCATATATTGACATTTTGATTGGTCATTCTTTCAACCCTTTCAAAGAAGTCATACGATTGGTTAGTTTAGGAGTGATATGATTGGCTAGTCTGTCATTCACAGAAATAATATGACTGGTTGGTATTGTCATTAATGTTTAAACAGTGATATGACTGTTCAACCTGACATCCAGTGCTGTACATTGAATGTTTAACCATGTTCACTGTTCAACCTGACATCCAGTGCTGTACATTGAATGTTTAACCATGTTCACTGTTCAACCTGACATCCAGTGCTGTACATTGAATGTTTAACCATGTTCACTGTTCAACCTGACATCCAGTGCTGTACATTGAATGTTTAACCATGTTCACTTATATAAGCACTGTTAAACATTTGAACTCAAGCGTAGTCCATACACGTGCTACTACTTCTAGTGCTCTGCACTGATTTGTACGTGTGGATTAGCTTTCCTTATTACCAGTGTCTCCTGCCATCAGGTGAACCCACTCTGACTTCTAAGGTACTTGTAAATCATATTCCCAAGTCAAGGATGAGAAGACAACATTTTAGTCTCAACTGACTGTGCAGGGGTTGAACCTGCTATTATTAAGATACAACTTTGGTTCACCAAGATATCAAGCACAACAACAGTGTTTTATTTAAGAAAGGATACACGTAAAACGCTCTGTGGCGAAGGAGTTACGGAACCTGTTTGTAATCCCGCATACCCGCGTTCGAAACACAGCTGTGCTGGTATTTTTATGAAATGGTATGGGTGTCGGTTGTCCAGAAAGCAATGGCAAACTACTGAAGGTAAACTTGCCCAGGAATCACGAACAGCCAAAAAATGCTGTGGTTGACTGCTACATCCTGTAAAGGACATACAACTAACTAACACGTAAAATAGAAAACAAAACACATTTGTTTTCAAGAAATTGCACTCAAAAATAGTGTTTAAATCTGAAAATAAAGTATCTTACAAAAATAGAAAAACAGCATTCGTTTTACATAAATACAAATACAATATGGCTGTCCTGTGGCCATAACGTGGACGGATGTGGGCGTGGTTGTGAGAACATGTGTAATACGTCACAGGATCAGAGCAAGTAAGTCCTGGTCATTTATCACAAAGTAGTGTTCACATGTTCACACCAGACTTTGGCCAAATATAACGAAGTAGAGTTGACATGTTCACACCAGACTTTGGCCAAATATAACGAAGTAGAGTTGACATGTTCACACCAGACTTTGGCCAAATATAATGAAGTAGTGTTCACATGTGTCACACCAGACTTTGCCAAATATAATGAAGTAGTGTTCACATGTTCACACCAGAACTTTGGGCCAAATATATAATGATAGTAGTGTTCACATGTTCACACCAGACTTTGGCCAAATATAATGAAGTAGTGTTCACATGTTCACACCAGACTTTGGCCAAATATAATGAAGTAGTGTTCACATGTTCACACCAGACTTTGGCCAAATATAATGAAGTAGTGTTCACATGTTCACACCAGACTTTGGCCAAATATAATGAAGTAGTGTGTCTACATGTTCACAACCAGACTTTGGCCAATAATATATTCCTGAAGTAGAGTTGACATGTTACACACCAGACCTTTGGCCAAGTATAACAAAGTAGTGTTCACATGTTCACACCAGACTTTGGCCAAGTATAACAAAGTAGTGTTCACATGTTCACACCAGACTTTGGCAAGTATAACAAAGTAGTGTTCACATGTTCACACAGACTTTGGCCAAGTATAACAAAGTAGTGTTCACATGTTCACACCAGACTTTGGCCAAGTATAACACAGTAGTGTTCCATAGTTCACACCAGACTTTGGCCAAATATAATGAAGTAGAGTTGACATGTTCACACCAGACTTTGGCCAAGTATAACAAAGTAGTGTTCACATGTTCACACCAGACTTTGGCCAAGTATAACAAAGTAGTGTTCACATGTTCACACCAGACTTTGGCCAAGTATAACAAAGTAGTGTTCACATGTTCACACCAGACTTTGGCCAAGTATAACAAAGTAGTGTTCACATGTCACACCAGACTTTGGCCAAGTATAACAAAAGTAGTGTTCACATGTTCACACCAGACTTTGGCCAAGTATAACAAAGTAGTGTTCACATGTTCACACCAGACTTTGGCCAAGTATAACAAAGTAGTGTTCACATGTTCACACCAGACTTTGGCCAAGTATAACAAAGTAGTGTTCACATGTTCACACCAGACTTTGGCCAAGTATAACGAAGTAGTGTTCACATGTTCACACCAGACTTTGGCCAAATATAACGAAGTAGTGTTCACATGTTCACACCAGACTTTGGCCAAGTATAACGAAGTAGTGTTCACATGTTCACACCAGACTTTCGCCAAGTATAACAAAGTAGTGTTCACATGTTCACACCAGACTTTGGCCAAGTATAACAAAGTAGTGTTCACATGTTCACACCAGACTTTGGCCAAGTATAACAAAGTAGTGTTCACATGTTCACACCAGACTTTGGCCAAGTATAACAAAGTAGTGTTCACATGTTTCACACCAGACTTTGGCCAAGTATAACGAAGTAGTGTTCACATGTTCACACCAGACTTTGGCCAAGTATAACGAAGTAGTGTTCACATGTTCACACCAGACTTTGGCCAAGTATAACGAAGTAGTGTTCACATGTTCACACCAGACTTTGGCCAAGTATAACGAAGTAGTGGTCACACCAGACTTTGGCCAAATATAATGAAGTAGTGTTCACATGTTCACACCAGACTTTGGCCAAGTATAACAAAGTAGTGTTCACATGTTCACACCAGACTTTGGCCAAGTATAACAAAGTAGTGTTCACATGTTCACACCAGACTTTGGCCAAATATAACAAAGTAGTGTTCACATGTTCACACCAGACTTTGGCCAAATATAATGAAGTAGAGTTGACATGTTCACACCAGACTTTGGTCAAGTATAACAAAGTAGTGTTCACATGTTCACACCAGACTTTGGCCAAGTATAACTAAGTAGTGTTCACATGTTCACACCAGACTTTGGCCAAGTATAACAAAGTAGTGTTCACATGTTCACACCAGACTTTGGCCAAGTATAACAAAGTAGTGTTCACATGTTCACACCAGACTTTGGCCAAGTATAACAAAGTAGTGTTCACATGTTCACACCAGACTTTGGCCAAGTATAACAAAGTAGTGTTCACATGTTGCACACCAGAACTTTGGCCAAGTATAACGAAGTAGTGTTCACAATGTTCACACCAGACTTTGGCAAGTATAACGAAGTAGTGTTCACACCAGACTTTGGCCAAATATAATGAAGTAGTGTTCACATGTTCACACCAGAACTTTGGCCAAGTATAACAAAGTAGTGTTCACATGTCACACCAGACTTTGGCCAAGTATAACAAAGTAGTGTTCACATGTTCACACCAGACTTTGGCCAAGTATAACAAATAGTAGTGTTCACATGTTTCACACCAGACTTTGGCCAAATATAATGAAGTAGAGTTGACATGTTCACACCAGACTTTGGTCAAGTATAACAAAGTAGTGTTCACAATGTTCACACCAGACTTTGGCCAAGTATAAATAAGTATTGTTCACATGTTCACACCAGACTTTGGCCAAGTATAACAAAGAGTGTTCACATGTTCACACCAGACTTGGCCAAGTATAACAAAGTAGTGTTCACATGTTCACACCAGACTTTGGCCAAGTATAACAAAGTAGTGTTTCACATGTTCACACCAGACTTTGGCCAAATATAATGAAGTAGAGTTGACATGTTCACACCAGACTTTGGCCAAGTATAACAAAGTAGTGTTCACATTGTTCACACCAGACTTTGGCCAAGTATAACAAAGTCGTGTTCACATGTTCACGCCAGACTTTGGCCAAGTATAACAAAGTAGTGTTCACATGTTTCACACCAGACTTTGGCCAAATATAATGAAGTAGAGTTTGACATGTCACACCGACTTTGTCAAGTATAACAAAGTAGTGTTCACAATGTTCACACCAGACTTTGGCCAAGTATAACTAGTAGTGTTCACATGTTCACACCAACTTTGGCCAAGTATAACAAAGTAGTGTTCACATGTTCACACCAGACTTTGGCCAAGTATAACAAAGTAGTGTTCACACCAGACTTTGGCCAAGTATAACAAAGTTAGTGTTCACATGTTCACACCAGACTTTGGCCAAGTATAACGAAGTAGTGTTCACATGTTCACACCAGACTTTGGCCAAGTATAACGAAGTAGTGTTCACATGTTCACACCAGACTTTGGCCAAGTATAACGAAGTAGTGTTCACACCAGACTTTGGCCAAATATAATGAAGTAGTGTTCACATGTTCAAACTGAGCTTAGGCCAAATACAACGAAGTAGTGGTCACATGTTCACACCAAGCTTGACCAGATAATCAATTAATGCACTGGGCACTGGCTACATAATGACGGCAAATAAAAAAGCAATGGCCAGATACCCACGTCAAACGGTAGAGTAATGGTCACATATTCACATCCAGTAATCAAGTCGTGTTACACACACACACCTGAAGGTGGCTATAAAAAGTACGGCAGGGAAGGGTATGTGCAGCCTCTAGAAAACATTTCTTCTTGTGTCACAGTGTTTTGTAAGCTGGGCGTTTCTCGACTGCACTGGGTCGTGCGTGCTTGCGACGCGCCGATGGTTGCATGATGCTGCCCTTATTGTGCATGCCCAGTGCACTGACGTCTGCTGCGTGATGCCCCGTCTTGTATTTATGTTCCCAGGCATCTAAATTCTGTTCTGGTGGTGTCTGGTTTTGGTTCCCTGATGTCTGCATCTCATGTCTGCTTTATAGTACCCACCTGCCTACAGTCTGCTGATCTTATGTGTTGACTTTTGGTGTGAATTCTGTTGCCCCGATGAGTATTGTATGTGTGGTGTGATGATGTCTGGTTTGGCATCATGATGTCTGTATTATCATCTCTTGTTATCTTCTGGTGAGTATTGTACGGAGTGATGATGTCTGACTTGGTACCATGTATTGATTGTGATATTTTGTTGTATGTAACATAACACCGTGATGTCTGCAATCTTGTGGCGTGGTGTCTGGAAGCTGGCATTCTGATGGCCTGATGTCCCTGTCAGCTCCATCATGTCGCTACGTATGTGTCCTTGAGGGTGCAGTATCCACAACATTGTCCCCTGTTTCTGAAATTATATGCAAAATGAATCAACTTTAGAATAAATAAACACAAAACAGGAGATCTAAAATATAAACTTTACAAGACATGATCTGAAATATTAGAGTGGACGTTGTCGCTGCAAAGCCTCATTGACAGACCGAGGGGATGTTTCGGCTATAATGCCTTATTATTAGCAAACTAAAATAAGGACAAGTGGAAGGTAACGTAGGACGATGTGTATATATGCAAGAATAAGCCCTGGAGTACACAAGAAAATACCTGTGCCATAGTCAACTGTGAACGTAAAAGGATTGTGAAGACAAACAGACCCATATTTATCTGTATTCAAACAGTCCCATGTTTATTTGTTTTCAATGTGGAGCCTGACAACGAATCTTATCCGCGTATTTTTGTTTGTCTCTCTCTCATCACGCATGCGCTGTCTGAATCGACCTACTTCAACTGCCTTCAGTCAGACGGCTTTATTTCCGGTTTGCAAACTGTCAATAGAAGAAAAAGCAGCGGCTGCAGCAGGATATAACAATATGAATTGGAAACAAATAGGTATATTTAGCTCCTGCGAGAAGAAACGTACTAAACACAAACACATTGCACATACCTTACAAGGAGATCCATCGTATACCGGAATACAGGTGAAAATCCAAAATCAGAAGCAATCAATAAATATATAAAATGAATAATAAAATAAAATACACACAAAAGCGTACAATACGACACACAGGACGGCCGACGTTTCGATTCTCAGGTTCTTTGTCAAGGACAGGACAACACAGATAGATAAAACAATGAAATACAAAAAAACAAAAAGCAAAACTACTCGGTTCCCATGTGGGAGCAGAAAAGGCGGCTTTACCAGTTGCGAAGGCAGTCTTTGGCTGCAGAGTTTAAGTATAGTAGGTTGCCAGATAGGATTTAGGTCGTCAAAAATATGCAAAAAGTCTGATATGAAAATATAGGGGTGTGGAGACAATTAGGTATGAATATATGGGGGGGGGGGGGGGGGGACACAGCGTCCTGATTAATGTCTCTGAGGTGTTTTTCTAAAACGGTCAGCAAGGCTCAAAATTGAATGCTAATTAATCAATTCTCTGGGATGCGTCCATCCAACAGGTATCAATACTGTTGTGGACGCTACTGTATAACTGTGCCATCTTCTCCAACTGTCTACACTGTCTATCACTATACTGTCCCCCTCCCCCCTTATATATTCATACCTAACTGTCTCCACACCCCTATATTTTCATATCAGACTGTTTGCATATTTTTCGTATTGTACGCTTTTGTGTGTATTTTATTCATTTTATATATTTATTGATTGCTTCTGATTTTGGATTTTCACCTGTATTCCGGTATACGATGGATCTCCTTGTAATGTATGTGCAATGTGTTTGTGTTTAGTACGTTTCTTCTCGCAGGAGCTAAATATACCTATTTGTTTCCAATTCAAACTGTCAATAGTTGAGCGGAACTAGTTAACAAGAAAACTGCTGCTTCCAGAGATTCGAACTGAGTCCTTCCAGTCGTCTCATGCTTCAAACAGCATCATCTATGAAATAAAATCAGCACGAGAATGCTGTCCCATAGAGCAAAACTAGCACTGGATCAGCCCACAGTGGAGTCCCTGGGCATGACCAGGCAGATGAGCTTTCGGAGACCGGAGAGAACCTAGTGCATCCCCATCTTTCCTGGGCTTCAATGAGGCAAAGTTAGTTGCATATCCTTTACAATACGTCGCAGTCAACCCAAGCATTTGTTGGCGATTTCTTAAATAGCATTGCCTCGTGCAAAAGTCACCTCAGGGCTGTGACGTAGAAAGTGACATTGGGGAACGCCGCTCTCACACACCCAGGGGCAGCAGCACCCAGGAAGAGATCTTTCGCGACGTCTGGGACAAGACGGGAGTCCTGAATGGGACTTAAAAGGTTGACGTAATATACACTTGACTAGTGTCATCCTTTGCAGTACGGATGTGGTGGCACTGAGAAAACGTGCCGATGCTGGGTCGGTACAGGAGTGGGGGATGGAGAAGATATTATAACAGTAATGGCGTGGAGGGGATCCGTAAGAGAAGCGTGTATCTGTCGCTGTGCACGTTCTTCTTGGAGGAGAGAGCATCGACACGGCTAAAAGACTAGCAACGACAAACAGCTGGAGACGATAGAAATCTATGACAGCCAGGAAGTTGGAAGAAATGCAACATGTCCCGGGTTTTGTGACAGACGCCTCATTATCCTGACACAGTTGTCGGAGTTGCAGAATTTGGGGGAGGTCAATACATCCTTACAAGAGGTGTAGAGAAGGAGAGCAATCGAGTCTGTCAGTTTACAGCAAACAAACCAGGGTGCAGATACCCGCGACACGTATGGAGACAGTCGGCAGTGTGCCAACGAGGTAGACAATGAGTCTCACATGGCTGGGGCTTTATTGCAAAGGCTATTGGGCGAGTCTTGAAAAAGGAGAGTCTGGCATATGAGACTACGACCTCCAGCATGAGAATGGAGGTGGAGGCAGTAACAGCGGCATTCCGGTGGCTAGAGGAGACTACTGCAACACATGTTGTGTTCATTACGGATTCAAAGAGTATGCTTAGCAAGGTGAAGAAAGGAATGTTTCGTGTGGAATGGCTCTCGTCGCTTCAGAGGTCACAGATCGTGAGAATTGTATGGATATTTTGCTCTGGTCATGCGGGTTTTCCGGGGAATGAACAAGCTGATAGGCTAGCAGGGAATGCACCTCTTGGTGGTATTTTGCCTATGGACAAGGGGGAGGTGGTCGTGCGCTTGTGGGACCAGGTGGAGAAGGCGGAGGAACAGATTGAGAACCCATATGTGAAGAGAATGAGATTTCGGGGGATCGGCAGGGGTTCTGGAAGAATCTCAAAACTGAGAGGGAAGACTAGGAGAACTTTTAATCAGATAGCGGTGGGAACGATTGGTAGTATGACTCTTCGCTGGCTATTGAACAAGGGGACGGAGCACGTATGGGAATGTCCTGAGTGCAGTGATGTCGGTTCTTAACTCAACTCAACTCTCACAGTATACAGCGCGTCACAGTGTAGACGGTCAAACAGCAGAGTAGACATCACTGTACCGGACAGTAGACACGTTGTCATAGGGTAGACATCGGTGTGTAAGATAGTAGACATCACTGTACCAGACAGTAGACACGTTGTCATAGGGTAGACATCGGTGTGTAAGATAGTAGACATTTCACCAGAGTAGAGAATGAGTCACAAAGTAGATATTGTGTCACTGAGTAGACAATATGCCACAGATAAGACACCATGTACCAGACAGTAGACAGACATATTTCTCTTAGAAAGTATATATATGGTGTTTGTCCATCAAGAATGATGACGACCATTCATTTCATCCAGTGGGGTTGAAAGTTTGGAGCCGTGAGTTCTAAGATGGCTGATAAGGCTTATTTTGGCTTGAAATGTTCTTTGACAATGTGTGCAAAGAATGCTTGACGTTCCAGAAGGAGGATCTCCTGCAGTGGTTTTTCTGTCCAGCCTTTCATTCACAGCTCTTGCAGTCCCGATTGCTTCACAAGTGACTGCACCCTTATGTAATGATGTATGCCACTAATTACAGTTCTTTAGCAGCAGTCTCCCAGATGTCAAGATGAATTCCAAAAGCTTTCAGTGAGATTTTCAGAGTGTCTTTAAAGCGTTTCCTCTGGCCGCCTTGGGAGCATTTACCACAGCGCAGCTCACCGTAAAAAAAATTGTTTAGGGAACCTGTGATCTGGCATACGAGTTAAGTGACCAGCCCAGAGAATCTGATTCTTCATTTGTAGAGTGTGGATACTGGGCATGGACGCTCTGTCTAGAACTTCAGTGTCAGGGATCTTGTCTAGAACTTCAGTGTCAGGGATCTTGTCTAGAACTTCAGTGTCAGGGCTCTTGTCTAGAACTTCAGTTTCAGGGCTTCTTGTCTAGAACTTCAGTGTCAGGGATCTTGTCTAGAACTTCAGTTTCAGGGCTCTTGTCTAGAACTTCAGTGTCAGGGATCTTGTCTAGAACTTCAGTTTCAGGGCTCTTGTCTAGAACTTCAGTGTCAGGGATCTTGTCTAGAACTTCAGTTTCAGGGCTCTTGTCTAGAACTTCAGTGTCAGGGATCTTGTCTAGAACTTCAGTGTCAGGGCTCTTGTCTAGAACTTCAGTTTCAGGGCTCTTGTCTAGAACTTCAGTTTCAGGGCTCTTGTCTAGAACTTCAGTGTCAGGGATCTTGTCTAGACAGTTACATATACCAGTGAATCATACTATGCATAACAATACATCTCAGACGTGGATGGTCAGCATGGACGACTTCATAAGAGCACCCTTTCTTAAACTTTCTTAAACGTTGAGTCACCAATACTTTATGCGGACTGTATTCGCCAAGTCTGGGCAAAAACTCTACGCGCGCACACAAGCTCGCACGCACACGCACACACACACACACACACACACACACACACACACAGACAGGCACATACACACAAACACACAAGAACGCACGCACGCACACATACACACACAGAGATAGATAGATAGATAGAGAGAGAGAGAACATGCACATAGAGAAGTGGAAGCCGGGCTGCATACAAGAGAGGCGACAAACTTGTTGTATTCCCAAATCGAAGGAGAAGAATGTCTGAGACACGCAAGAAATTCAGTCTATGAAAAGACAGTTAATAAATAAGAACCGACTGGAACAAATAGAAACTTTATGAAGAATACTGCATTGAAACAAGTGTTTTGGTCATGTTGAAAGACTGCGATTTCTGAACATAACTTCGGTGAAACAGCAAACGTTTGTTTATGTTCCCGTGGAAATGCAAACAGGCACGTCACAAGTTCCATGATGTCGTCATTCGGCCAGCGGCGAGAAAACAACTTGTGCCGAACGTACAATGTTTGCCCGGCCACGCCCTCCTGACCTTGTGCACCCAAGTTGAGATGTGCTGGCGCTCGGAGATGGCGGTTCTGCTGATACACACTGATGAAACCGTCAAGTGATATCTGATGATAAATGTTGATTGATGAAGCCGTCAAATGATATCAGGATAGCCGTAATCTGACCACCCCCCCCCCCCCCCCCCAACCTCGTCCGACTTGTCTGCTGTGTTCTAGTGATAAATACACTTTAGGTTCTTTCAGGAAATGGCAGTTTGTGAACTTATACAGTGCCATACAAGTGATAAATGCAAAATTAGGTTCCCTCCATAGACTATATATTGTTTTCCATATCCTATTTACAGGACATTGCAGTCAAAGCCAGCATTTTGCATTTTTCAGCTGCTGTTGATGTCTTGGCTAGTTTTTTTTTTTTTTAACGTTCAGTAGTTTGCGACTCTTAGCTGGCTGTTGAAGATGAAGATGGAGCCGTTATGGGAGTGAACCAAGTATTGTGTTGTCAGTTCTTGTCTCAGCTGAGACTATAAAACAGGTCTTACATAAGAGGACAAATCGCATTCTCGTTCCAGGTCACACTGAGCCACTGACATCTTTCTACGCCGAAACAGGGAAGTTCCGGGTCACACAAAGCCACGAACATCTTTCTACGCCGAGTGGAGGATGAGTGGTCTCGAGGTATGGTGTCCGCCTGCTAGAGGTCCCGGGTTCAAGCCCCGGTGAGGGCCGGGATTTTAAAATTTTCACTGGTCTCTGGGTAGTGAGATCAGACGCTTGTGCGCACATAAAAAAAATTCCTTGGCAGTTGGAAATCGAAAAAGAGTAGCCTAACGGCGCTGCCCAGGAAAAATCTAGAGTTAAACATCTACCCAAAGTATTTCAGGATCCTCGCCGGTGCTACGGAGTTCGTGCACTGAGCTGAGATTCTCCAGACTCAGACTTGAGTTAGGAGTAGAACGGAGCATTTATGGGTTATTTATTTACATTTATGGATTACACCGGTGTGCCGTGATGTTGATCCTCGACTAACCTAAAACATCTACGCTGAAACAGTGTATTTCTGGGTCACGTGGCCAGCTAAAATGTGAACCATGGGCGGTGCGTGAACAGAATAGATGCAAGCTTAAAGGTGGACAATCAGCAGAGAGAAACAAGAAGAAGAAGAAAGAAGAACTGCTGTACACTGACTAGATGCCAGCTACCAGTTGAACAGTTGGTGGTGTGTACACAGATTAGATGCCAGCTACCAGTGGAACAGTTGGTGGTGTGTACACAGACTAGATGCCAGCTACCAGTTGAACAGTTGGTGGTGTGTACACAGACTAGATGCCAGCTACCAGTTGAACAGTTGGTGGTGTGTACACAGACTAGATGACAGCTACCAGTTGAACAGTTGGTGGTGTGTACACAGACTAGATGTCAGCTACCAGTTGAACAGTTGGTGGTGTGTACACAGACTAGATGTCCAGCTACCAGTTGTAACAGTTGGTGGTGTGTACACAGACTAGATGTCCAGCTACCAGTTGAACAGTTGGTGGTGTGTACACAGACTAGATGTCAGCTATCCAGCTATCAGTTGTACAGTTGGTGGTGTGTACACAGACTAGATGTCAGCTACCAGTTGAACAGTAGGTGGTGTGTACACAGACTAGATACCAGCTACCAGTTGGTGGTGTGTACACAGACTAGATACCAGCTACCAGTTGAACAGTTGATGGTGTGTACACAGACTAGATGCCAGCTACCAGTTGTACAGTTGGTGGTGTGTACACAGACTAGATACCAGCTACCAGTTGAACAGTTGGTGGTGTGTACACAGACTAGATGCCAGCTACCAGTTGTACAGTTGGTGGTGTGTACACAGACTAGATACCAGCTACCAGTTGAACAGTTGGTGGTGTGTACACAGACTAGATGCCAGCTATCAGTTGTACAGTTGGTGGTGTGTACACAGACTAGATACCAGCTACCAGTTGAACAGTTGATGGTGTGTACACAGACTAGATGCCAGCTACCAGTTGTACAGTTGGTGGTGTGTACACAGACTAGATGCCAGCTACCAGTTGAACAGTAGGTGATGTATAATTAGACTATTTGCCGTGTGCGAGCGGACCTTGTATGGTCCTGTGTACTGTTCAGAGCGTAAACCCGTCCTCGTGCAGAAATATGTTTGAGGATATTAATATTATGTCACCTGATTAGGGCCTCACATGTTCTCCAGCTCCTAATGTCCCTTCAATCACAGCCTCAAATAATTCAAGCCAATAATATCCTCACAATGACAGCCACAGCTGTATCAATCTCCTAATTTCACATAATAACAACCATAGCTGTGTCAATCTCATAATGTCCACACAATAACAGCCTCAGAAGTGTCAATCTCCTAATGTCCACATAATAACAACCATAGCTGTGTCAATCTCATAATGTCCACACAATAACAGCCTCAGAAGTGTAAATCTCCTAATTTCCACATAATAACAACCATAGCTGTGTCAATCTCATAATGTCCACACAATAACAGCCTCAGAAGTGTAAATCTCCTAATTTCCACATAATAACAACCATAGCTGTGTCAATCTCATAATGTCCACACAATAACAGCCTCAGAAGAAACCTCTGAGTCAACAAAGCAAGGTAATCAAGGGAAGTGCTGCCTGAAGCTGGGATTAACTTAGCAACCATTTGACCAGGTCAGCCACATCTAACCTCTCCAAGCACACCACACAAACGTCTCACAAGATATCCGGAAGCCACACCCCACATGGGCGTGACAAACAATGACAAAACCGGGGAGGTTTCTGACGATCAGATCCCTTCTGTTAATTATGTTCTGCCAGGGAGGTTTCCTGTGACTATCTGTTTACTATTGTAGAATCACGTGGCCAGGATGTTTAGGGAGAAATTCTACAGCTTGTAAACATGGGTGAGGGCGCCACCTAGCGCTGATGTCTGCCGAGTTATGACCTACTCCATCAGGGATTAATTGTCTTCACAAACAATGCCCGACCATTGCGTGAGAAACGAAATAGCAAGAAGTCCTCAGCAAGCATGTTATTTTCAGAGGAAGTATAATGTGAGCCAGCGAATTTTACGGTTTTTCAGATCAAGCAGAACAGGTTACCTAATCTAATGTTATGTGAAACAGCAACAGGTACATTCATCCTATCCAAGTTTATGAGAAAGCGTAAACAAATGGAAATCCAAGCCAAGTTTACGTCTGACATTATTAACTGGAACCAATGAGAGACTAGTTTACAAGCGGATGTGAGCAGACGCCTGCATGTGAGGGCAGGATTTTTGGGTTCAGTGTTGTCCTTAATGGCCGCTTGTTATTCTGTGCTGTAAAGAACAGATGTCCGTCTGGTGTATCACTGCACTGCTAGTTTTCATTGCGCCAACCATGTTGATTCAAAATGTCAAGACTTTTTAACTCTTCAAATACTTTGCCGGCTAGCGTGGGAGATGATGTACACATCTTTTTCAACAGTATTAAAATATTAATCTGTTCTTGTGGTGAATATCAATCTATTCGATACCATCATTATTAATATTGGTTAACATGGACCGTGTATTGGCGGGGCTCCAGTGTGCAGGTATAACAGTGTTTCCCACCCTTTATTGTACTATGCCCCACCTAAGCCTTTCTCAAATTCGTATACCCCCCTCCCCCCAACATATACATAATTTTTAATATTCAAAAATTGAAATTTTTACCCGTGGGCAGCGTGTATGAAACCAAATTTTAAATATTCCTCAGAATACTGACAAATTTTTTTCTTACTTGCACCACTCATTTTACTATGGGCTGAAATAAATAAATATAAGATCAATTAAAAACTAAAATAATAATAATAATAATAATAATAATAATATGAGCTGGAGTAAACGTAGACTAAAAATGCATATTTACATATGGATGGCGGCACATTTACCCCACCGCAAAAAAAAAAAAAAAATACTTTTTCGTTTGACAAATTATTTTCTGGAAAATGATGCTTCTAAAACTTAAATTAATAATAAAAAAAATATTACCAATTGAATTTACATACCATCTATATATCACTTATATTTATACAATGTATATATTTTTTAAAACAACGAGACTTTTACAACAATTTAACGGACGCTTATTTCAAATTAACATCAACGGTGAATGCTGAGCATTACTGCGAAACACTGCAGAAACTGAGATCCCGGCACTAAGCATTTCGCGCCATTCAGAACAAATAGCGCGAAATGCTTAGTGCCGACCCAGTATAACCAGTAGTTCAACTCTAACGTCTAACAATAAAATTACGGCTACTAACTTGGCGGACAGAAGTTACTTATACTGGACGTTTACCCAGCTCGAGTAGCGACAGAGAGTCGCCATACGATTAACTTAAACTCTGGACGAGTCCATTTTCAAATTTTCCCCCTTAACAATTGAATTGCCCCCCCCCCCCTGTGGGGCGTGGGCCCCACGTTGTGAAACACTGAGGTATAGAGTATAGATCAGTGATTCCCAACGTTGGGCCCACGCCCCACAGGGGGGCAATTTGACTGTTAAGGGGGGCAATTCGAAAATGGAAGAAATCGGCTGGATATAACAAAACGGGGAGACTTGAGACTGAAGTTAACTGAATTGGAACCTTACATAAGATCTCTTTGCAGCAAGCATCAAGCGCAAGGATCTCACTAAATTTAAATAATAAATAATTACTAATAATTAAAATAATATAGAAAAATCTTTCATTAAAATAATTTTGTACTTGAATTTCAGTTCTCCATTATATGTTTTGAAAATTTACTTACTGTGTTTGCTCAATAATTACCTAGTGATTTCTTCCTAAAACCTATCATTCAAGTTTCTTTAGTGAACATTTCAATTTTTGAATATTAAAAATAATGTATATGTTGGCGTGGGGCGGGGGAGGGGGGCAATATGAATTTTAGAAAGGCTTAAGTGGGGCATGGTACAAAAAAGGTTGGGAAACACTGCTATAGATGGATAACACTGTAGATTTCCCGTGCATGTCGTAAAGAACCACGAAAGAGGGTCGGTCTAAAACTGGCTGTCTCACACCGCAGACACCAATCATTCAACATGCAACCAGCCATGGACCTGCCTACACGGCCATGGACCTGCCTACACAGCCATGGACCTGCCTACACAGGGGTTGGAATGCGTGGCTGTGGGCCTATACTCCACTAGGAGTCACAACAGCAACATGTGTAGACAAGACATGGCTGACACATGACGGGAGATGTCATACAAACATACACACTCTACTGTGCACACTCTATTGTACACACTCTACTGTGCACTCTATTGTACACACTCTACTGTGCACACTCTATTGTACACACTCTACTGTGCACACTCTATTGTGCACACTCTATTGTGCACACTCTTGTACACACTCTACTGTAAACACTATACTGTACACAATACTGTAGAGACTCAGCTGTACACAATACTGTACAAACTACACTGTACACAATATACTGTAATCACTATTTTACAAACTACTGTACACACTCTACTGTACACACTCTACTGTACACACTCTACTGTAAAACTATAATGTACACACTCTACTGTACACACTACTGTGCAAACTATACTGTACACACTCTACTGTACACGCTACTGTATAAACTATGCTTACACAGTCTACTGTACACGCTACTGTACAAACTATGCTTACACAATCTACTGGACATACTACTGTACACGCTACTGTACAAACTATGCTTACACAATCTACTGTACACACTACTGTACATGCTACTGTAAGACTATGCTTACACAATCTACTGTACATACTCTACTGTACACATTACTGTACAAACTATACTGTACACATTACTATACAAACTATACTGTACATACTCTACTGTACACACAGTACTGTACACACTCTGCCGTGCACACTACTGTACAAACTATACTGTACACGCTCAACTGTACACGCTCAACTGTACACAATCTACTGTACACACTGTACAGACTATACTGTACACACTCTACTGTAACACTTTACTGTACACACACTACTGTACACACTCTGCAGTACACATTTACTGGAATTCAGGCTGGGCGAACATAATTTATTTTGGCACATGATCCAACAATATGGGTGTTGTATTACAACATTGGTTAAGTGAGACATGGCCACCCCTACCTCACTGAACCTGGTATTCCCCAGGACACATCTCCCAGTACATAAAGAATCAACTGACCTCATCCAGGACCCTGACCGTCCTGCATGTCGTTAAGTGAGTGTGTCGTCCTCTTTCAGCAGTCGTGCGTACATGTAGACTGTGCAAACTAAGCCTCTTGTCTCACACCTGGTCAACAAACCTTGACAGCGTGTCAGGTGACACACCTGGTCAACAAACCTTGACAGCGTGTCAGGTGACAGGTAAGCCGGCATAGACTGACAATGGCTAGAGTGCTGACCATGACCACGCTTCCCTGTATCACAAACTTGTGCCCAATCTATAAATCAAGCTTGTGTACATACCTATGGCTGCTGCGGTCACACTTTCAACGAATGAGTTGACCATATACATGCTGTTGCCGATCTGTGTGTCCCCACGAAGTAAACATATCTCTGACATCACACTGGTCAATAGCCTCGGACGTAGGATTGTCATCAGTATCGTTTTCTTGTGGTAAATGTGACTTGTTGTGCCATGCCGACGGGCTATTTGTGCGAAAACGAGGGAGTGGGGGGGGGGGGGGGGGGGGGAGGAAGAGAAGATGCTATACAGAACCTGCTGTTGTGTGTATTTGAGGCATGAACGGGCGGGAGTACATCTATTGAGGGTGGAATTGTGGTTTGTGAGGAGGTTGCCGGGAGTACATCTAGTGAGGGTGGAATTGTGGTTTGTGAGGAGATTCCAGGGAGTCCCGTGTACTGGAATACAGTGCAAACTTGGTACAGGCGCGCTAACTGTATAACTTATAATACAGCATTGATTGTAGTCTGCCCCTTGTTCTCAGACGAGCTTAATGGCTGCAGGAGAATTTTGTGGCTACTGGCGAGCTTGGTGGTTACTGGCGAGCTTGGTGGTTACTGGCGAGTTTGGTACTGGCGAGCTTGGTGACTACTGGCGAGTTTTGTGGCTACAGGCGAGCTTGGTGGCTACTGGCGAGCTTGGTGGTTACTGGCGAGTTTGGTACTGGTGAGCTTGGTGACTACTGGCGAGTTTGGTACTGGTGAGCTTGGTGACTACTGGCGAGTTTTGTGGCTATTGGCGAGCTTGGTGGCTGCTGGCGAGTGTTGTGGCTACAGGTGAGCTTGGTGGCTACAGGCGAGATTGGTAGTTACTGACCAGTTTGCTACTGGCGAGTTTTGTGGCTATTGGCGAGCTTGGTGGCTACTGGCGAGCTTGGTGGTTACTGGCGAGTTTGGTACTGGTGAGCTTGGTGACTACTGGCGAGTTTGGTACTGGTGAGCTTGGTGACTACTGGCGAGTTTTGTGGCTATTGGCGAGCTTGGTGGCTGCTGGCGAGTGTTGTGGCTACAGGTGAGCTTGGTGGCTACAGGCGAGATTGGTAGTTACTGACCAGTTTGCTACTGGCGTGTTTTGTGGCTATTGGCGAGCTTGGTGGTTACTGGCGAGCTTGGTGGTTACTGGCGAGTTTGGTACTGGTGAGCTTGGTGACTACTGGCGAGTTTTGTGGCTATTGGCGAGCTTGGTGGCTACTGGCGAGCTTGGTGACCACTGGCGAGTTTTGTGGCTATTGGCGAGCTTGATGGCTGCTGGCGAGTGTTGTGGCTACAGGTGAGCTTGGTGGCTACAGGCGAGATTGGTAGTTACTGACCAGTTTGCTACTGGCGTGTTTTGTGGCTATTGGCGAGCTTGGTGGCAACTGGCGAGTTTGGTGGCTATTGGTGAGCTTGGTGGCTATTGGTGAGCTTGGTGGCTACTGGCGAATGTTGTGGCTATTGGCGAGTTTTGTGGCTACTGGCGAGCTTGATGGCTATTGGTGAGCTTGGTGGCTACTGGCGAATGTTGTGGCTATTGACGAGCTAGGTGACTAATGGCGAGCTTGGTACTTGCGAGCTTTGCGGAGATAAGATCTTTAGATAATTAGCAAAGAATTATTTATATTTTCACATTTTCAGTTTAGGGGAGGATACCACGGGAGAGATGCCTGCTCCGAACATGATGCCACGGGAGAGATGCCTGCTCTCAACATGATGCCAAGACAGAGATGCCTGCTCTCACAGTTGTACGGCAACTTGCTCGCTAGTGTGCTGCCATAGGCCCTTCACGATAAGTACGGAGAAGATCATGTAGATGACTTGATTGTTATTGTCGTCGTCTAGAGGCAGTCGTGTTATTATCGGTTGTCTTTTTTGACTGGAGTATAGTGAGGAATGCTGGCAATACATTTTTCCACTTCCTTCTCAACACTTCCTCCCAATAAAAAGACAAGAAAATAACACGAGGCGTCATTTCCTGGCGGGTTCCTGCGGCGCACACCGTGGGAGTTTGGTTTCCAGAAGCTGATTACCCAATCTCCCACAGCCAGGGGCGCCTCGATCTTCCTCCCTCCGGGAGAACTATAGTTGTGTTTGATGGTGAGCAACACGCTAAAGCATCATGTCGGTGTGTGTCTTAATTTGTCTAATGTGAGTTCCACTCAGAATGCTCGCGCATCAACAGGCTCCCCCTCCCCCACGCCGCGATGAACATGATCGGGCAAATCGTCTACATTTGCATCTTGTACTCCAAGTCCAGGGAAAACCCTACCGACCCAGCGCTTACCTGGGTCGGAGGACCCATTCTTCCCTGTAGTAAAATTACACTAGAAAATTAACGAACCAGCAAGACCCTGCGACAAGAAACCCAAATACATTTATTGTAATTACTTTACAAACGCGACTTCATATTTACGTGCTGCACCATAAAATAGCGAGGCATGAACGAGGGCGTAAAATGGATAGAGAAAGCACCACGGAAACGTCACAGACAGGCTGATCTATGGCGCGGAGATACTGAATGGCTCATAAAAAAACTCTGACATTTAGCATATTATGCGGTGTAAAATGCTCGGCAAATGCACATTCGTCTGTTTCAACTGCGAAGAAGGCAGATGTATTTTCATAATATCGCCTCTAGAGACAGAAGTTATAGCTTCAGGCTGGGGCGAAGGCTGAGCTCTTCAACGATTTGTGTTCAAATGTTCAAACTGAATCAGGAACCTTTCCGCCTGTTTGCTGAATTCAGATTTGACAGCTTCTGGTCTAACATGTACAGAGAAACGTCAGAAAGAACATAGCTAGCGAGAGAGAGAGAGAGAGAGGGGGGGGGGGTTGTGAGAGAGAGAAGAGAGAGAGTGCGGGGTGGGGTGGGGAGAGCAGGGAGAAGAGAGAGAGAGAAGGATAGCAACAAACAGACAGAGAGAGATATAGACAGACAGAGAGAGAGAGAAAGAGGATTAGAGACAGAGAGAGGGGGGGGGATAGAGACAGAGACAGCGAGAAAGGGGAGGGCAACAGAGACAGCGAAAGAGAGAGGGATAGAGATAGACAGAGAGAGGGGGATAGAGACAGGGAGGGATAGAGAGCGAGAGAAGGCACATAAAGCACACACACATATAGCATGGAGAGTTGGCCAGACATGACTGAAGTCAGAAACAGATATACGTTTGATTTAGTTTCAATACAGCAAAGGAATAGGAGGCCAAGTGCAGAGATTATCTGCCGCTCGAATATAGAAACAGAGTGTGGCAACTCACGAGTAGCCAGAATTATATCTAGGCAGTTTCCTTACATAACTGAGAATGACAACTACAACATACTGAACAGCAACTGAGAATGACAAGTAAAACATACTGAACAGGAACATAATGACAACTACAACATATATAGGACAGCAACAACAATGAGAAAACAACATATATAGAACAGCAAATAAATGAGAAAACAACATATCAAATATGAACAAAATGACAAAAACAACATATATACCAATAACGGAGAATGGAACAACAGAAATGTCAGACAGGAAAGACACAAAGGATGGCAAAATAAAACAGAACAATAAAGCAAGATTTGTATCCACATAAATAAAACAGAACAGTAAAGCAGGATTTGTATCCACATAAGTAAAACAGAACAGTGAAGCAGGATTTGTATGCACATAAATAAAACAGAACAGTGAAGCAGGATTTGTATGCACATAAATAAAACAGAACAGTGAAGCAGGATTTGTATGCACATAAAATAAGGATAGGTAGCCAATAAACTTGGGACAAGAAAGGAAGTGAGCAATCGTCTACAACCAGAGAGAGTGATAGATGCAAACGCCAGACCAGACAACTACTTCCGGTTCATTATGTAACCCGGTAAGAAACAGGTCAAGGGAGGCAGCGAGAAACAAAACACACATATCAATATTCGCAGGAGAGGCTGGAGGACAGAAGGCAGGTTAGTTTACCCACGCGAATCCTGGCACATTAGCCACCTCACAGTTGTTCAGTGGAGTCTGAAGACAACTGGTGGAACTGCGGTACAGCCGTGGAAATGTAAACGGTACAAAATAACACGAAGAAATGCGGCTTCACAGAACCCAATTGAGGAAGACAGGAAGTTTCGGCGACTAGCCTTCATCAGCAAACAAATACACAAATACGACATATACATACAGGTAACACACTACAGTAACTACATAAAGACATTTTAATCGAATGAGAAGGTGGAAAGTTGAATAAGATGAGAACATTGAAACGGAAAAAAAAATGAGAACAATTAAAATAAAAAGAACAAAAAAAAAAAAAAAAAAAAAAGAAAGGAAAGAAAATTAACTAAATGTGATACTGATCTCAGAATCCCAGGCTGTGATATACACACGAATCTTGGCCTTGAGACTCTTATAGAGACAGCCGTGAGAGCCTGTGGTGTGATGGGGACAGGGGTAGGGGGTGGTGACGGTTCAGTGACAATTCCAGGTCAATGAGTGAAAGTGGTATATAATACTGCGACCACTTGTCCTCTTAACTATAACTTACAATACTGTAATGGAAGTAGTCTGCCTCTTGTTCTATAAATTATAACTTACATTACTGTAATGGAAGTAGTCTGCCTCTTGTTCTATAAATTATAAATTACAATACTGTAATGGAAGTAGTCTGCCTCTTGTTCTATAAATTATAACTTACAATACTGTAATGGAAGTAGTCTGCCTCTTGTTCTATAAATTATAACTTACAATACTGTAATGGAAGTAGTCTGCCTCTTGTTCTATAAATTATAACTTACAATACTGTAATGGAAGTAGTCTGCCTCTTGTTCTATAAATTAGAACTTATAATACTGTAATGGAAAGTAGTCCTGCCTCTTGTTCTATAAATTATAACTTACAATACTGTAATGGAAGTAGTCTGCCTCTTGTTCTATAAATTATAACTTACAATACTGTAATGGAAGTAGTCTGCCTCTTGTTCTATAAATTATAACTTACAATACTGTAATGGAAGTAGTCTGCCTCTTGTTCTATAAATTATAACTTACAATACTGTAATGGAAGTAGTCTAGCCTCTTGTTCTATAAATTATAACTTACAATACTGTAATGGAAGTAGTCATGCCTCTTGTTCTATAAATTATAACTTACAATACTGTAATGGAAGTAGTCTGCCTCTTGTTCTATAAATTATAACTTACAATACTGTAATGGAAGTAGTCATGCCTCTTGTTCTATAAATTATAACTTACAATACTGTAATGGAAGTAGTCTGCCTCTTGTTCTATAAATTATAACTTACAATACTGTAATGGAAGTAGTCTGCCTCTTGTTCTATAAATTATAACTTACAATACTGTAATGGAAGTAGTCTGCCTCTTGTTCTATAAATTATAACTTACAATACTGTAATGGAAGTAGTCTGCCTCTTGTTCTATAAATTATAACTTACAATACTGTAATGGAAGTAGTCTGCCTCTTGTTCTATAAATTATAACTTACAATACTGTAATGGAAGTAGTCTGCCGCTTGTTCTATAAATTATAACTTACAATACTGTAATGGAAGTAGTCAGCCTCTTGTTCTATAAATTATAACTTACAATACTGTAATGGAAGTAGTCTGCCTCTTGTTCTATAAATTATAACTTACAATACTGTAATGGAAGTAGTCTGCCTCTTGTTCTATAAATTATAACTTACAATACTGTAATGGAAGTAGTCTGCCTCTTGTTCTATAAAATAGAACTTACAATACTGTAATGGAAGTAGTCTGCCTCTTGTTCTATAAATTATAACTTACAATACTGTAATGGAAGTAGTCTGCCTCTTGTTCTATAAATTATAACTTACAATACTGTAATGGAAGTAGTCTGCCTCTTGTTCTATAAATTATAACTTACAATACTGTAATGGAAGTAGTCTGCCTCTTGTTCTATAAATTATAACTTACAATACTGTAATGGAAGTAGTCTGCCTCTTGTTCTATAAATTATAAATTACAATACTGTAATGGAAGTAGTCTGCCTCTTGTTCTATAAATTATAACTTACAATACTGTAATGGAAGTAGTCTGCCTCTTGTTCTATAAATTATAACTTACAATACTGTAATGGAAGTAGTCTGCCTCTTGTTCTATAAATTATAACTTACAATACTGTAATGGAAGTAGTCTGCCTCTTGTTCTATAAATTATAACTTACAATACTGTAATGGAAGTAGTCTGCCTCTTGTTCTATAAATTATAACTTACAATACTGTAATGGAAGTAGTCTGCCTCTTGTTCTATAAATTATAACTTACAATACTGTAATGGAAGTAGTCTGCCTCTTGTTCTATAAATTATAACTTACAATACTGTAATGGAAGTAGTCTGCCTCTTGTTCTATAAATTATAACTTACAATACTGTAATGGAAGTAGTCTGCCTCTTGTTCTATAAATTATAACTTACAATACTGTAATGGAAGTAGTCTGCCTCTTGTTCTATAAATTATAACTTACAATACTGTAATGGAAGTAGTCTGCCTCTTGTTCTATAAATTATAACTTACAATACTGTAATGGAAGTAGTCTGCCTCTTGTTCTATAAAATAGAACTTATAATACTGTAATGGAAGTAGTCTGCCTCTTGTTCTATAAATTATAACTTACAATACTGTAATGGAAGTAGTCTGCCTCTTGTTCTATAAATTATAACTTACAATACTGTAATGGAAGTAGTCTGCCTCTTGTTCTATAAATTATAACCTTACAAATACTGTAATGGAAGTAGTCTGCCTCTTGTTCTATAAATTATAACTTACAATACTGTAATGGAAGTAGTCTGCCTCTTGTTCTATAAATTATAACTTACAATACTGTAATGGAAGTAGTCTGCCTCTTGTTCTATAAATTATAACTTACAATACTGTAATGGAAGTAGTCTGCCTCTTGTTCTATAAATTATAACTTACAATACTGTAATGGAAGTAGTCTGCCTCTTGTTCTATAAATTATAACTTACAATACTGTAATGGAAGTAGTCTGCCTCTTGTTCTATAAATTATAACTTACAATACTGTAATGGAAGATAGTCTGCCTCTTGTTCTATAAATTATAACTTACAATACTGTAATGGAAGTAGTCTGCCTCTTGTTCTATAAATTATAACTTAAATACTGTAATGGAAGTAGTCTGCCTCTTGTTCTATAAATTATAACTTACAATACTGTAATGGAAGTAGTCTGCCTCTTGTTCTATAAATTATAACTTACTAATACTGTAATGGAAGTAGTCTGCCTCTTGTTCTATAAATTATAACTTACAATACTGTAATGGAAGTAGTCTGCCTCTTGTTCTATAAATTATAACTTACAATACTGTAATGGAAGTAGTCTGCCTCTTGTTCTATAAATTATAACTTACAATACTGTAATGGAAGTAGTCTGCCTCTTGTTCTATAAAATAGAACTTATAATACTGTAATGGAAGTAGTCTGCCTCTTGTTCTATAAAATAGAACTTATAATACTGTAACCATATTCTGTAATCATACTAGCCTACCCCTTGTTCTCTGAAAAATAACTTATCATACTGCAATGATAGTAGTGTTCTCATTGTTCTCATAAATATAACTTATCATACTGCAATAATAGTCGTCTGAACCTTGTTCTCTTGAATATAACTTATCATACTGCTCTAGAGAAAGTTGTAAGGAAGGTAAAGGAGGAATGTGATATTGGAGGAACATCCAAGCTGCTTGGTTATGCAGATGATATAAATATTATGGGGCAAAGTGAACAAAAGATATTGGAAATATTGACTCACGTAAAGGAAAAAGCCCAACAGATGGGGGCTGGTTATCAACCAAGATAAGACAGAATATATGGTAATTTCAAGAGACGGAATGGCTAAAAACTCTGGTCACATACAAATAGATAATATGACCATTAAAAGAACGGAAACATGCAAATACCTGGGTAGAATCTTCAACTGCCCCAACATCATAAGGGAAGAAATACAAACTAAAATCAACTCTGGAAATAAGATATACTATGCACTACAACATCTACTAAAATCAAATGCGCTATCTCGTAACACCAAAATCACAATATACAAAACAGACCAGTTGTGCTGTATGGCTCTGAAACCTGGAGTACAACGAAAGGAGACGAAGCCTTGTTACAAACCTTTGAGAACAAAATTTTAAGACGCATCTTTGGACCCATTAGGGATACACAAAGTGGAGAGTGGAAAAGAAGAAGTAACAAAGACATTTATGATCTGTTTAATTCCCCGCTAATCACTGGTATCATGAAGGCTAATAGACTACAATGGCTGGGGCATATAGAAAGAATGGAAGATAATAGGGAAACAAAACTCGCTTACACTCAGGAAATAAATGACCATAGACCCCGAGGTAGACCAAGAAGACGGTGGAGAGATAATACATATACAGACCTACAAGCACTTGGAATCAACGACTGGCAAGAGAAGGTCAAGCAGAGAGACGAATGGAGACGGATTGTACCTGCAGCAAAGAAACTCAATGGCTCGGAACGCTGAAGAAGAAGATACTGCAATGATAGTAGTCCACCCTTTGTTCTATCAGATGTTCTATCCGGCTCCTCACACTTCGAGAGATGTGGGTTCCTTGTGGGACTCCTTCATGTGTGTGCATTGTTGTTGCCCTAGCCACGCAGGTCGTGTACGGTGGGAGGGTTTTAGCATGTCGCCTTGTGCAAAGAGACTGAGCAATGAAATAGACACTCCTGTCTGTAACCTTTGTAACATTTTTTAAACTCCTTTTGTTAAATTTCCACACATTTAATCGCAACACGCTCGCGCGCGCGCGCGCGCGCGCACACACACACACAGACACACACACACACACACACACACACACACACACACACACGGATTTACCAGTAAGTATTGTACCACATTTTTTTTTTTCTCAACGAATAATAAAGATTGAAACATGAAATTTGGCAGATGTCAAAATTAGAATATGTCTGTTGTTTGTATAAAAGTGCACTACACTTAGTCAAAGAGAACAACTACAGTAACCTATTAAAATAGCGTGTGTGAGCAAACAGTGAATTGTAATTATAACTTCGGGTTGAACAAAAGGAAACTGCGGTGAGTATTTTTCCAATGTTTGCATCCCGTGAATAGAAGTTGTTCAGCGGTAGAAGCACCGCTAGTTGCTGAACTCAGAGAGTTGGAGTTTCAGAAAGTGAAATATGACAAGAATTAGCCTGGCAGCTGTCAGTCGGCGATTACAAATGACAAGACTCTGACATATTCATAGGGTTCGGTGAAGTCTCACAGACTAGCACAAATTTCAGAGTGAAACAATGTGGTCAGACATATTGGGGCGTGTCCATGCTGAGGGAGAGACGTTTGTCTCAAAGGTGGCGAAATCTGGACATCTACTAACATCATGTCCATGCTGAGGGAGATAAGTTGTTGTCAAAGATTGTTACAGGCGACCAAACCTGGGCATCTACTAACATCATGTCCATACTGAGGGACAAAAGTTGTTGTCAAAGATTGTTACAGGCAGCCAAACCCGGGCATCTACTAACATCATGTCCATACTGAGGGAGAAAAGTTTGTCAAAGATTGTTACAGGCAGCCAAACCTGGGCATCTACTAACATCATGTCCATGCTGAGGGAGATAAGTTGTCAAAGATTGTTACAGGCAGCCAAACCTGGGCATCTACTAACATCATGTCCATGCTGAGGGAGATAAGTTGTCAAAGATTGTTACAGGCAGCCAAACCTGGGCATCTACTAACATCATGTCCATGCTGAGGGAGATAAGTTGTCAAAGATTGTTACAGGCAGCCAAACCTCAGCATCTACTAACATCATGTCCATACTGAGGGAGAAAAGTTGTCAAAGATTGTTACAGGCAGCCAAACCTGGGCATCTACTAACATCATGTCCATGCTGAGGGAGATAAGTTGTCAAAGATTGTTACAGGCTGCCAAACCTCAGCATCTACTAACATCATGTCCATACTGAGGGAGAAAAGTTGTCAAAGATTGTTACAGGCAGCCAAACCTGGGCATCTACTAACATCATGTCCATACTGAGGGACAAAAGTTGTCAAAGATTGTTACAGGCGGCCAAACCTGGGCATCTACTAACATCATGTCCATACTGAGGGAGAAAAGTTGTCAAAGATTGTTACAGGCAGCCAAACCTGGGCATCTACTAACATCATGTCCATGCTGAGGGAGATAAGTTGTCAAAGATTGTTACAGGCAGCCAAACCTGGGCATCTACTAACATCATGTCCATGCTGAGGGAGATAAGTTGTCAAAGATTGTTACAGGCAGCCAAACCTGGGCATCTACTAACATCATGTCCATGCTGAGGGAGATAAGTTGTTGTCAAAGATTGTTACAGGCGGCCAAACCCGGGCATCTACTAACATCATGTCCATACTGAGGGAGAAAAGTTGTCAAAGATTGTTACAGGCGGCCAAACCTGGGCATCTACTAACATCATGTCCATGCTGAGGGAGATAAGTTGTCAAAGATTGTTACAGGCAGCCAAACCTGGGCATCTACTAACATCATGTCCATGCTGAGGGAGATAAGTTGTCAAAGATTGTTACAGGCAGCCAAACCTGGGCATCTACTAACATCATGTCCATGCTGAGGGGAGATAAGTTGTCAAAGATTGTTACAGGCAGCCAAACCTGGGCATCTACTAACATCATGTCCATGCTGAGGGAGATAAGTTGTCAAAGATTGTTACAGGCAGCCAAACCTGGGCATCTACTAACATCATGTCCATGCTGAGGGAGATAAGTTGTCAAAGATTGTTACAGGCAGCCAAACCTGGGCATCTACTAACATCATGTCCATGCTGAGGGAGATAAGTTTGTCAAAGATTGTTACAGGCAGCCAAACCTGGGCATCTACTAACATCATGTCCATACTGAGGGAGAAAAGTTGTCAAAGATTGTTACAGGCAGCCAAACCTGGGCATCTACCAACATCATGTCCATACTGAGGGAGAAAAGTTGTCAAAGATTGTTACAGGCAGCCAAACCTGGGCATTTACCAACATCATGTCCATGCTGAGGGAGAAAAGTTGTCAAAGATTGTTACAGGCAGCCAAACCTGGACATCTACTAACATCATGTCCATACTGAGGGAGAAAAGTTGTCAAAGATTGTTACAGGCAGCCAAACCTGGGCATCTACTAACATCATGTCCATACTGAGGGAGAAAAGTTGTCAAAGATTGTTACAGGCAGCCAAACCTGGGCATCTACTAACATCATGTCCATACTGAGGGAGAAAAGTTGTTGTCAAAGATTGTTACAGGCGGCCAAACCCGGGCATCTACTAACATCATGTCCAGATGTCGAAATAGTCACAAAAACTATACCAAGCGCAGACTGTGATCATACATTCTCCTCCCCCTCCCCCTCCTCCTCCTCCTTCTTCTTCTTCTTCTTCTTCTTCTTCTTCTTCTTCTTCTTCTTCTTCTTCTTCTTCTTCTTCTTCTTCTTCTTCTTCTTCTTCTTCTTCTTCTTCTTCTTCTTCTTCTTCTTCTTCTTCTTCTTCAGCATTCCGAGACATTGAGGTTCTTTGCTGCAGATACAATCCGTCTCCATTCGTCTCTCTGGTGGACCTTCTCTTGCCAGTCGCTGATTCCAAGTGCTTGTAGGTCTGCACATGTATTATCTCTCCATCGTCTTCTTGGTCTACCTCGGGGTCTACGGTCATTTATTTCCTGAGTGTAAGCGAGTTTTGTTTCCCTGTTATCTTCCATTCTTTCTATATGCCCCAGCCATTGTAGTCTATTAGCCTTCATGATCCCAGTTATTAGCGGGGACTTAAACAGATCATAAATGTCTTTGTTGCTTCTTCTTTTCCACTCTCCACTTTGTGTATCCCTAATGGGCCCAAAGATACGTCTTAAGACTTTGTTCTCAAAGGTTTGTAAATAGGCTTCGTCTCCTTTAGTTGTACTCCAGGTTTCAGAGCCATACAGCAAAACTGGTCTGATCAGTGTTTTGTATATTGTGATCTTGATATAAAATTAAAGAAGGTCAAATATAGCCAAAGAAACACATACGTTGATCTACGTGCACTGTCAGCGATGAGATAAAAGATAAATTTAACGTAGAGGTAAAGAAAAATTTGATGCATTGTCCGATCTGGAAATGTTTTTTCAAGATGTCAGTGACCAGTGGGATATATTAAAGAAGTCAGCCAGCCAGTCTGCAGAAACAACTATCCCCCCCCCCCCACCCCACCCCAAAAAAAGTAAATAAATAAATAAAATGAAAATGATGTGACGTAAGAAATGGATGTCAGAAGAGCTCTTAAGACTGATAGAAATAAGAAGAAATAACAAACACAACAAGGAAAACTACTACAAGATTCAAAGGAAAGTTAGTAAATTGTGCAAGGAGGCTAAAGAAGCACGGCTTTGGGGGAAAAATGCAGAGAAACTGCAAAAGCAACACAACAACGGGAATAGCAAATTAATGCCCCCCCCCCCCCCCCAAAAAAAAAAAAATAATAAATAAATAAATAAATAAATCATAAAGCACTAAGAAAAGTACACACACATCAGCTTATTGCTTAAAAACCAACGATGGCAAAATCATAATAGAAAAATTAGGTCAGCATGGCCGAACGGATAAGAACGTGTGTTCTTAAACATCCGGTGTAATGATGCCGAAGCAAGGAGTTCAACCCCTACTTGGGAGAGTTAGACTAAAATGTTGACTTCTCGTCCTTGACTTGCGGACGTAAATTTACAAGTACCTCTGAAGTCGGAGTGGGTTCGCCTGATGGCGAGGGATACTGTTAATAGGGAAAGCTAATCAAAACGCAAAATTCAGTCCAGCATTACTAGAAGTAGTGTGTATGGACTACGTTTGAGCTCAAAGCGAGCGAGAGCAAAAAAGAAATACAAATAATAGAAAAAGATTAGATTTTAAATACATGGTCACATTATAGGAAAAGGGAACTGTATGATGTTCTCAATAATAATGAAGAAATACATGGTCACATTATAGGAAAAGGGAACTGTATGATGTTCTCAATAATAATGAAGAAATACATGGTCACATTATAGGAAAAGGGAACTGTATGATGTTCTCAATAATAATGAAGAAATACATGGTCACATTATAGGAAAAGGGAACTGTATGATGTTCTCAATAATAATGAAGAAATACATGGTCACATTATAGGAAAAGGGAACTGTATGATGTTCTCAATAATAATGAAGAAATACATGGTCACATTATAGGAAAAGGGAACTGTATGATGTTCTCAATAATAATGAAGAAATACATGGTCACATTATAGGAAAAGGGAACTGTATGATGTTCTCAATAATAATGAAGAAATACATGGTCACATTATAGGAAAAGGGAACTGTATGATGTTCTCAATAATAATGAAGAAATACATGGTCACATTATAGGAAAAGGGAACTGTATGATGTTCTCAATAATAATGAAGAAATACATGGTCACATTATAGGAAAAGGGAACTGTATGATGTTCTCAATAATAATGAAGAAATACATGGTCACATTATAGGAAAAGGGAACTGTATGATGTTCTCAATAATAATGAAGAAATACATGGTCACATTATAGGAAAAGGGAACTGTATGATGTTCTCAATAATAATGAAGAAATACATGGTCACATTATAGGAAAAGGGAACTGTATGATGTTCTCAATAATAATGAAGAAATACATGGTCACATTATAGGAAAAGGGAACTGTATGATGTTCTCAATAATAATGAAGAAATACATGGTCACATTATAGGAAAAGGGAACTGTATGATGTTCTCAATAATAATGAAGAAATACATGGTCACATTATAGGAAAAGGGAACTGTATGATGTTCTCAATAATAATGAAGAAATACATGGTCACATTATAGGAAAAGGGAACTGTATGATGTTCTCAATAATAATGAAGAAATACATGGTCACATTATAGGAAAAGGGAACTGTATGATGTTCTCAATAATAATGAAGAATACATGAAGAAATACATGGTCACATTATAGAAAAGGGAACTGTATGATGTTCTCAATATAATGAAGAAATACATGGTCACATTATAGGAAAAGGGAACTGTATGATGTTCTCAATAATAATGAAGAAATACATGGTCACATTATAGGAAAAGGGAACTGTATGATGTTCTCAATAATAATGAAGAAATACATGGTCACATTATAGGAAAAGGGAACTGTATGATGTTCTCAATAATAATGAAGAAATACATGGTCACATTATAGGAAAAGGGAACTGTATGATGTTCTCAATAATAATGAAGAAATACATGGTCACATTATAGGAAAAGGGAACTGTATGATGTTCTCAATAATAATGAAGAAATACATGGTCACATTATAGGAAAAGGGAACTGTATGATGTTCTCAATAATAATGAAGAAATACATGGTCACATTATAGGAAAAGGGAACTGTATGATGTTCTCAATAATAATGAAGAAATACATGGTCACATTATAGGAAAAGGGAACTGTATGATGTTCTCAATAATAATGAAGAAATACATGGTCACATTATAGGAAAAGGGAACTGTATGATGTTCTCAATAATAATGAAGAAATACATGGTCACATTATAGGAAAAGGGAACTGTATGATGTTCTCAATAATAATGAAGAAATACATGGTCACATTATAGGAAAAGGGAACTGTATGATGTTCTCAATAATAATGAAGAAATACATGGTCACATTATACGAAAAGGGAACTGTATGATGTTCTCAATAATAATGAAGAAATCCATGGTCACATTATACGAAAAGGGAACTGTATGATGTTCTCAATAATAATGAAGAATCATCAAGTTTGAAGATGGATATTCAGAATGTTCTTAACCATCTGAAAACTGGCAAGACGGTGGGTCCAGACATTTCGCAACAGAAATTATTAATGCCTTAGAAGAATATGGAATAGATCAAGTCACCAGACTGCTGAACACAATATGTGATACTGGAGATATACCACCTAAACCAGGAGCCTTGGAATGTGATCAACATGAAACAATTAGCATAATGAGCTATATCACAATGATGTGGTTAAGAAGCAGCATGCAAATAGGAAGACAATACAACCCGAAATAGGAGAAGAGCAATGTGGCTTCGTAGAAGGCAAGGGTACAGTAAATGCTGTGTATATGCTGAGAACATTAATTGAGAGTTCAATAAAAGTAAACACAGACCTACATCTTTGCTTCATTGACTACACAAAGGCTTTCGATAAAATAAGACATGTCAACATGATCAAAGTGTTTACAGATCTTCTTCTTCAGCGTTCCGAACCATTGAGGTTCTTTGCTGCAGATACAATCCGTCTCCATTCGTCTCTCTGGTGGACCTTCTCTTGCCAGTCGTTGATTCCAAGTGCCTGTAGGTCTGTACATGTATTATCTCTCCATCGTCTTCTTGGTCTACCTCGGGGTCTACGGTCATTTATTTCCTGAGTGTAAGCGAGTTTTGTTTCCCTATTATCTTCCATTCTTTCTATATGCCCCAGCCATTGTAGTCTATTAGCCTTCATGATACCAGTGATTAGCGGGGACTTAAACAGATCATAAATGTCTTTGTTACTTCTTCTTTTCCACTCTCCACTTTGTGTATCCCTAAATTGATAAGACTTTTAAAGAAAAAAAACATATATTGGAAATAACAATCTGCCATACAGATTGATAATAATGTAGGTCAATATTATCCTTTTAAGAGAGCTGTGCGACAGGGATGTGTAATATCTGCAGATCTTTTTTCCTGCTTTTTGTGTGTGTTGCATATCCCTTACAGGACGTTGCAGTCAACATCAGCATTTTTTAGCTGCTGTTGATGTACTAGACAAGATTACGCTCAGTAGTTTGCCATAGCTTTCTGAGCGACCGGCTCACATACCCCGTAAGTTATCAACACGACGAGAACCGCTACTCACTAGAATATACGGGATTACGGAGAAAGACGTTAACCCCTAGGCCAGGGCTACAGTGAGTATATTTTTAGAAATGAAGAAGGCAAGAGAGGAATCACCATTGGGGGACATAACATCAGTAACATTAGATATGCCGATGATACGGGTATTGATTGCATGCAGACAGTGAGCAGGATCTGCAACATTTAGTAGTGCGACTGTTGCAAACAGTGAACAACTTGGGTTAGAATTAAATTGTAAGAAGACACTGATTATGGTCGTCTCTAAGAAGAAAGAAATACCACAATGTAATATTCCTGCAAATGGGAATATTCTGAAATAAGTGAATCAGTACAACTATCTCGGAACAGTCATAACATCTAAAGGGAGATGCCTTGAAGAGATTAGAACAAGAACTATCTCGGAACAGTCATAACATCTGAAGGGAGATGCCTTGAAGAGATTAGAACAAGAATCGCGATCTCGAAGGTAGCCTTTTGCAAGATAGAAAACACACTGACCGATAAAAAGATGTCAACAGCAACGAGAAAAAGTAGGCTGAAGTGCTACATACAACCTGTGCTTTTTTATGGATGTGAAACGGGACAATAAGCAGATACGTTGAAGCAAAAATAGACATCTGATGGCTGCACAAATGTGGTTTCTGAGGAAAATGCAAAGAATACCATGGACAGACAGTGTCAAAGACTCGACCGCATCCCCTCCGCCAGGAAGAGCAGTCAATCTTGAAGAGGCCAGGAGGTGATACGGTGCCCGAGGTAAGGGCAGGGGAGATGAGGTAATGGGAGATGGTTATCCATTCCCTCATGAGACACGCAGGCGTTGTTCAGAGAGTTAGCACTCTAATCACGATAGCATCACGCCTCGTGGTAGCCACGGAGAAGTTGAGTATCCACTCAACATACCACGTCTGCGATCAGCGTGCCATGTGAGGCAACACGCACCAAGGTCAAGGTCGATCCGCGTGGTGTGTGACCACGGGATGAAAGAACGTCAGACGGGAGGACAGGACTTGTAGTGTGCACCTCGTTAGAGTAGCGATAGGGGTTTTGTGTTTAACTAAATAGATAGAGAGTTAGCATAGGCATTAGCAACTAGTGATAGATAATTTCTGTGGCTTTATGTTGTGTGTTTACTAGCGACTGTTACCTGCTTGTAGCGAGCCAACGGCAATAAAATGTACCATTTATTTTCCTCGCACACGACTTGCAATTTCTCTTGTTTGGTGTGGGAGAAGTATCCGATAGTGCCTGTCAGTTGAGTTGTTGACAGGCAAGGATAATTGTGGTGTCAGAAGTGGGATTTGAACCCACGCCCGTGAACAAATACTACAGGAAACAAATGAAACCCGTAAACTGATTAGAGAAATTAGACGTAGACAATCAAAATTGTTTGGGTATGTTATGAGAAAACATATACTGGATAACTTTAAATGTTCTAACTTATATATTGCATGGATCATTTAGTGCACTGGTAACTTTAAATGTTCCAACATCTATATTAAATATTCTAACATCTATATTAAATGTTCTAACTTCTATATTACATGTTCTAACTTCTACTATATTAAATGATCTAACATCTATATTAAATGTTCTAACTTCTATATTAAATGTTCTAATTTCTATATTACATGAATCATTTAGTACATTCATTCATTCATTCATTAGAACTTCCGGTCGCTAACATGGCGGTTAGGAGTTGAACCGTTAAGGCCTGTGGCGTGTTTATGCTTGCAGCTACGGTTTGCAATCGCATTTTCCTCATGTTGGACTGGTAGTACATGGTTCCGTCGCCCTGCTACTGAGTGAGTGCGTGGGCGACGCTGTGAGCTGTGAAATTCGCGGGGAATGCTTTTACATCTGTCCTGTTCAGTGACCTGCATGTTCGGAACAATGGCTACCGGCTGTTGCTGAATTGACTGAGTTGCCTTTTCGGTTCACGAGTGCATTTTTCAGGAGACTCCCGGGAGTCGGCGCTGAAGCTGCGGAGTTCGTGCTTTATGCGACAATTTCGGCGGGTCGCCTGCGGTAAAAGACCGAGCCATGTGAGAAATCTCGGGTCAATTAGGTCTTTCTGGTGACTGCCGAGTCCATCGACGATGAACTGTAGTTTTCGTGGATTAATTTTGTGTTGGCATTCTGGCGGCGGCATTATGCACAGTGTACCTGTGCGGGCTGTTGGATTGGCGAGACTCCTGCCTATTCTACTTTTCACATTAGACAGTGGTGAGCATTTTGTGTGATATTCACTGGCACAGGAACGGAGTATAATGGGGACGACCCATTGCCATGAAGTTAGAACCTCGACTAACTAAGTAACTAATTCATTCAGTAGCAAGTCCTTTCCAGAACCTCGCTCCCATAACAACCTTACGGAAAACCTCTCGATCATAAGCAAGATGTCCCGCGTCCGATACACCCATCTGGAGATCGTCCGCCACATCCTGCACCCATCTTCTCTTTGGACTGCCTCTTCCACTCTTCCCAGGTATATACCCCTCCATTATTGTTCCCTCCGAACTTTCATGACGTTTCAAGTGACCAAACTATATCACTTTTCTTTGTTTTATTGTCTCTAATTAAAGAATGAGATTGCGGGGGATCGGCAGGGGTTCTGGAAGAATATCAAAACTGAGACGGAAGACCAGGAGAACGTTTAATCAGATAGCGATGGGAACGATTAGTAGTATGACTCTTCGCTGGCTGTTGAACGAGGGGACGGAGCACGTATGGGAATGTCCTGAGTGCAGGGATGTCGGTTCTTAACTCAACTCAGCTGTCTTTAATAGCCTCTTCAATATTCAGCTCTTGAAGTATGGACACATTTGTTCTTTTCTTTACCCAAGATATTCTTAGAACTCGTCTACAACATTTATATTCAACGGAATTTATGCGCTGTTCAGCTTGTTTAGTAAGTGTCCAGGTCTCACAGGCGTATGTTGCAATGGGAAAGATGCATGCTCTTAAAAATCTAACTTTTGTAGTTCTATCTGACCCACTCCATAATTTATTCAGTTGTTTTAGTCTTTGAAGAGCAGTTGATAGTCGTCGTGTAATTTCTGTCATTGTCTCACCATTTAGTGCACTTAATCTTTCCTCTTGAGCCCAAGGCGGCGCATAGGTCAGAGGTCATGGCTCTCCATGTCCGGCGGTTCGCTGCTACCTGTTGTAGATCCTGGATGTTCACTTGGCCGTTGAATGAGCCTTCTCTGATGAAGGTTCTACGCAGGGTCTCTCTTGGTCTTCCCCGTTTTATTTTCCCTTCCGGTGACCATTTAGTGCACTGCTAACTGTTACAACTTCTACAGTAAATGGTATGACAATCATATTAATTGTTCTAACTTTTATATTACATGTTCTAACGTCTATATCTGTCGAGCCGGTCTCCGTGGCCAAAGGCTTGCGAACGCGGTTCGTGAGCCGCTTACCAGGCATTCGAAACGCAGCCGCGACCGATTTGTGCAGCAGACTGTGTCGTGTTGTGTTATAACGTGCTGGTATGGGAGCCGGTCGTTCAGAAAGCAATGGCAAACTACTGAACGTAAAAATTCTAGTACATCAACAGCAGCTGAAAAATGCTGGTGTTGACTGCAACGTCCTGCAAGGGATATGCAAAAAAAAAAGTCTATATATTACATGAATTACTTAGAGCACTGGTAACTTTAAATATTCTAACTTCTAAATTAAACGTTATAACTTCTATATTAAATGTTCTAACTTCAATATTTCAAGAATTATTTAGTGCACTGGTAACTGTAAATAGTCTAACTTCCATATTAAATGTTCTAAATTCTATACTAAATGTTCTAACTGCTATATTAAATGTTCCAACATCTATATTATATGCAATCATTTAGTGAACTGGTAACTTTAAATGCTCTAACTTCTATATTAAATGTTCCCACATCTATTTTAAATTTTCTAACTTCTAGTTTAGTTTTTCTAATTTAGTTTTAGTCGTTGGATCAACATCACGGCACACGGTTTACCCATAAATGCTCCGTTTTCCTCCTAACTCAAACTTGAGTCTGGAGAAACTCAACTCAATGCACGAACTCCGTTGCATCGGCGAGGATCCTGAAATACTTTGGGTAGATTTTTAACTCGAAATTTTGCCCGGGCAGCGCCGTTAGGCAACTCTTTTTCGATTTCCAACTGCCAAGGGATTTTTTACGTGCGCAACAATACACACGGGCGTCCGATCTCACTACCCAGAGACCAGGGGACATTTTATGACTGGAAGTCCACGTGAATTTTTTAAATAAATCCCGGTCCTAACTGGGGCCTGAACCCGGGACCTCCAGCACTCGAGGCGGACACCATACCTCGAGACCACTCAGCACTCAGCCCCCTGTTCTAACTTCTATATTATACTAATTATTTAGTGCACTGGTAAGTTTAAATGTTCTAACATCTATATTATATGTTCTAACTTCGGTATTAAATGTTGTAACATCTACATTACAAATGTTCTAACTTCTGTATTGAATGCTTTAGCTTCTATATTAAATGTTCTAACTTCCATATTAAATGTTCTAACTTCTATATTGCATGAATAATTTAGTGCACTGGTCATTTTAAATATTCTAACTTCTATATTAAATGGTATAAAATCTATATTAAATGTTCTAACATCTAGATTAAATCTTCTAACTTCTATATTACATATTCCAATATCTATATAAAATGTTATAACTTCTATATTAAATGTTCCAACTTCTATATTACATGAATCATTTAGTGCACTGGTCACTGTAAATGTTCTAACATCTATATTAAATGTTCTAACTTCTATATTATACATGCTCTAGCTTCTGTATTGAATGTTCTAACTTCTATATTAAATGTTCTTATATATATATAATGTTATAACTTCTACAATATGAATTGGAAACAAATAGGTATATTTAACTCCTGCGAGAAGAAACGTACTAAACATCAACAACGTTGCACATACCTTACAAGGAGATCCATCGTATCGCGAAATACAGGTGAAAATCGGAAATCAGAAGCACTCAATAAATATATAAAATAAATAATAAAATAAAATAAAATAAACTACACACTAACGCGTACAATAGGATACACAGGACTACCGACGTTTCGATTCTCAGGATCTTTATCAAGGACACCACAGATAGCTAACACAACGAAATACAGCAAACAAAGAAAAAAACACACGAACTGTCCCTATGCCATGTGGGGCAGAAAAGGTGGCTTGGCCATCTGCGAGGGCGCTCGTTGGCTGCAGAATTAAAAGTGGGTTGCCAGATAGGATTTAAGTAGCCAAGCCAAAAATGTGTGAACAGTCTGCTATGAAAATCTAAGGGTGTGGGGACAGTTAGGTATAGATATGGGGGGGGGGGGGGAGTGGGGGGACAGCATAGTAATAGATAGTGAAAACAATTGGGGAAGATGCCACAGTTATACCGTAGCGTCCATAACAGTATTGATACTTGCTGGATGGATGCATCTCAGATTGTTGATTAGCTGGCATTCAATTTTTAGCCTGACGGAGCTATTGGAGTAGCAGGGTTTTAATGCGGTGACGCATACATCGTCGACTCCATGCGACTCCATGGCTACTTAAATCCTATCTGGCAACCCACTTTTAATTCTGCAGCCAACGAGCGCCTTCGCAGCTGGCCAAGCCACCTTTTCTGCCCCACATGGCATAGGGACAGTTCGAGTTTTTTTTTCTTTGTTTACTGTATTTCGTTGTGTTAGCTATCTGTGGTGTCCTTGACAAAGATCCTGAGAATCGAAACGTCGGTAGTCCTGTGTGTCTTATTGTACGCGTTTGTGTGTAGTTTATTTTATTTTATTTTATTATTCATTTAATATATTTATTGAGTGCTTCTGATTTTGGATTTTCACCTGTATTTCGCGATACGATGGATCTCCTTGTAAGGTATGTGCAACGTTGTTGATGTTTAGGCCTAGTACTTTTTTTCTCGCAGGAGTTTAATATATCTATTTGTTTCCAATTCATATTGTTATATCCTACTGCAGCCGCTGCTTTTTCTTTCTATTCTATAACTTCTACAGTTAATGTTCTAACATCTATATTAAATGTTTTAACATCTATATTAAATGTTCTAACAACTATATTTATTGTTTTAACATCTATATTAAATGTTCTAATATCTATATGACATGAATCATTTAGTGTAAGCGTTCGGAGTTGGTTGCACACAAAATGTCCTCCCAGGTATCAGCGCTAGGTCAGGCTGAGAAAAGTTAGTTAGACACGTTAGTGTAATGGTTAGACAGTTGCGCTGACAATGGTATGAACTGGCCAGGGTTCGATTCCCGGACCCGCTGCTCTCCACGGGAGTGAAGAACTGGCTTCCTATCCTCGCGACCATGCCGCCCTACACAATGTGGTGATCCAAGCACGTGACAGACCCATAGTCGGGATGGGAGGAATGGTGTTCCTTGTCTCAGCGAAGCACAGCGCCACTTCTACCCTTGACTTCTATAAGTGATAATCAATACCTATCGATAGCTTCCACGCGGCAGGCAAGCATCTGGTGTTGTGCTTTAAACTCTGCCACGGGCGGGAAATGCTCCCCTGGAGTGATGATGATAATTAATGGAGTCTTCCCGCCAACCGGACCAGCCGTCTGCAACCAGGTCACAGCATCCTGGCCCACGTCGAATGTTTCTGCGTCCAATTTTCGCTTTCAAACGAAGTTCAACCTAGGAGGGAAAGTTCGCCGGAAAATGTTTGGCCTATTTTTATGTTTCCAGGATCCGGGAGAGACCAGAACTTCTGCTTGTCATCGATAATCAGAGCAACCGGAAGTTTTAATTGGGAGTGACATAAGTCTAGGTGTTGGGAGGCTGGAGATGGGGGAGTGTTCTCGGGGCCGGCCCAGTCGGCTGAGCTACACTTGCTGTTTATGTCTTGTATATTTTGTTTCTTGTTAGTTGTAGTCTCTGTGTGTCTGTGTGTAGTTTGTAACGTATGAGGTTTTGTAGGAGAGTAGATAACATTATACCATATAACTACTTGTAGGAGAGTTGATTATAACATTAGCATGTTTGTAAAAGAGTAGGTTATACCATAGGTTTGTAAGAGACAAGATTATAACATAAGATTGTCTGTAAGAGAGTAGGTTACAGCATAATATTGTGTGTAAAACAGTAGATTATAACATAGCGAAGAAAGAAGGAATATTGTAGATATATTAAGTGGCATAGATTCAAATAACATGGCGTGGCAGAATCACCAATGTGGACTCATGGAGGGAACTAGACCAGCGAACCACAAGCCCTGGACAAGACACGGATCATGGACAGAACACAGATTGAGAACACATGAGAGCACCCGGGAACACCCGAGAATACATGAGAACACCTGAGAACACATGAGAGCACCCGGGAACACCCGAGAATACATGAGAACACCTGAGAACACATGAGAGCACTTGCTAGCTCTGAGAGATATTTGCGTGCATACAAGATCACCGTCAGCACTGAATCTAACCGTAACCATAACAAAACCTCCATCACATATCAGGAATGCTTCAACCTTAACATCATGAAGCTTCAGTCTCGGATCACCTACCACACATCACAGAGCACCAACCACACATCACAGAGCACCAACCACACATTACAGAGCACCAACCACACCTCACAGAGCACCAACCACACATCACAGAGCACTAACCACACATCACAGAGCACCAACCACACATCACAGAGCACCAACCACACATTACAGAGCACCAACCACACATCACAGAGCACCAACCACACATCACACATCACCAACCACACATCACAGAGAACCAACCACACATCACAGAGAACCAACCACACATTACAGAGCACCAACCACACATCACATAGCACCAACCACATATCACAGAGCACCAACCACACATCACAGAGCACCAACCACACAGTTCAGAGCACCAACCACACATTACAGAGCACCAACCACACATTACAGAGCACCAACCACACATTACAGAGCACCAACCACACATCACAGAGCATCAACCACACATCACACATCACTAACCACACATCACAGAGCACCAGCCACACATCACACATCACCAACCACACATCACAGAGCACCAACCACACATCACAGAGCGCCAACCACACATTACAGAGCGCCAACCACACATCACAGAGCACCAACCACACATCACAGAGCACCAACCACACATCACAGAGCGCCAACCACACATCACAGAGCGCCAACCACACATCACAGAGCACCAACCACACATCACAGAGCACCAACCACACATTACAGAGCACCAACCACACATTACAGAGCACCAACCACACATCACAGAGCGCCAACCACACATCACAGAGCACCAACCACACATCACAGAGCACACATTACAGAGCGCCAACCACACATCACAGAGCGCCAACCACACATCACAGAGCACCAACCACACATCACAGAGCACCAACCACACATTACAGAGCACCAACCACACATCACAGAGCACCAACCACACATTACAGAGCACCAACCACACATCACACAGCGCCAACCACACATCACAGAGCACCAACCACACATCACAGAGCACCAACCACACATTACAGAGCACCAACCACACATCACAGAGCACCAACCACACATTACAGAGCACTAACCACACATCACAGAGCACCAACCACACATTACAGAGCACCAACCACACATCACACAGCGCCAACCACACATCACAGAGCACCAACCACACATCACAGAGCACCAACCACACATCACAGAGCACCAACCACACATCACAGAGCACCAACCACACATTACAGAGCACTAACCACACATTACAGAGCACCAACCACACATTACAGAGCACCAACCACACATTACAGAGCACCAACTACACATCACAGAGCACCAACCACACATAACAGATCAGGAACCCTGTTATCAGTTATCAGTTATCAGTTGGGGTAACTTCATTGCACTCCGGACAGGTCCATACGAACTCAGATCCTCCCCCCCCCCCCAGCATAAGCATCAGCGTCCGGTGGCTAATAGTGCCAGTTCTGTGTTGGTTGACGAGGCGCTTTGTTTTCCCGATGTACCTCTCGCGTCTGGCTGTGCCGATTCTTACTCCCAAGACTTTCATCCTGGACAGCCATGTGGATTCACTGACGTCAAAATCCTCTGTTCTCGCCATATCTTTAAGAACGTTAATAACATCGGCACGATCCATGGGCTGGTCATCTACAGGGAGTGCAGAACCAGCTAGTTTATCAGCTCGTTCATTTCCCTCGACTCCCGCATGTCCCGGGACGAAGATGAAGGTGACTTTACGGACAACAGACTTCCGCAGCGATTCAGTCCACTGTCTACGTACAGATCCAGCTTCGACCTTCTGAATCATGCTAATTGAATCACTTAGTACACACACGTTGGTATAATACTGTGATTTCAGCCATATGAAAACCTGTGTAACTGCCATCACCTCCATCGTCATGCTGCTCGTGGTCATAGAGTGGGCACCACTGGATTCTTGAACGGTTCGGCCCGCTGAACGGGCTGTAAATGCCCACGCACTTCTCTGCTGCTTTACAACAGATCCATCTGTATAAATGAGCACTTCGGGACTATCTGAGTGTTCATAGATGAGCGCATTAGGAACCCTGTATTAACGTGAAGGTCTGTGTATCGCAGCGCTCGTTGATCAACACCGCTGGGAAGGCAAACCTGCCTAGCATACCTCCAAATGGGTAGGCCACTGAAATACGAGATCAGTTAACACATGTAGGCTTGACCGTAGCATGTCAGATAAATACCACATAGAGCAGACTATTGTTAGACCCCAACCTGACCTGGCATCACCGGACACTGGTGACCCACTCACACGGAACAGATTTCCGGGCTTATTGCTCAACGGTGTCGCCCCTCCAGTAGTTGATCATAGCCTAGATATTTCAGTATTGTCTGCTTCATAGAGTGGGACTGAGTTGAGTTGAGTCAATCGACATCACATCACTCAGTGCATTCCCATAGTGTTTCGTACTCACCTTTCACAGCCAGCGATGAGTACCAGTACTAATGGTAGCAATGGCAGACTGATTATGTATCTGTTTGGCCTTTCCTCGGAGTACTGATTTTATGCGGCCATCTACCCTGAAGAGGGGATTATTAACAGGACTTCATGACGATATCATTCTTGATTGGAGCCGCCCAGTAATTTAGACAAGAGGTCTTTTAATATGGGAATGAGTGGACTACTCAGTGCATGAATAGGATGCGACATGTCTTGTCAGACATGAGATGTTGGCGACATCGATTTATATATCCACCGATATGTCCCTACATGTATGTTCATTGCATTGTAACATGGGACCGAGACAGAGGAGGTATGGACCTACTGTGCGGCTATTGAGCTCTTGAATGACTACATGCAGCAGACAAGAATCTGGCTAACCTACACATGCATAATAGAATACCCCCACCCTAAAACTTTCTTATAAGGGCGGGTACATGTTTGTTGTTCATATTTTAACATACAGGTTGGTGGTTGAGTGGCCTACCTATTGGTACCACTCAGTCTCATGAGTGTTGCAATCATCAGTGAATGATGAGAGACTCCCCCTTCATACTGCAATGAAGAGTAGAGGACCATTTAACAGCATTTGCCGCTCGAGATAAACAGTGCCACCCGGAAACTAAGCCGAGTATGAAACTAATAACCTCAACTAGACAATCGCCAACAAATAGCTAACCCAGGAATAGATATTCCCTATAACATGAACAATATTCGAGAAAATAGAACAGCCAGAGAACTATCTTTAGCTCCAGAAACGAAGATGGTCAACTTTTTTCAATTAGGCCCGAACTTTACATGTTGAACCGGAGTATTACAGAGGCCAACCTTTATAGATAGTCCATGTGTTATTGTCAGCGTAGTCTAAAAACTACTTTCCGTTGGAAGAGGGCTGCGGCGATCCAACTAAGGAGAAAATAACTTATCATCAGCTGTCACATCCTTTACACTGTGGGTCTCTATCCATGTAACGGTCCCACACTTACACTGTGGGTCTCTATCCATGTAACGGTCATACACTTACACTGTGGGTCTCTATCCATGTAACGGTCCCACACTTACACTGTGGGTCTCTATCCATGTAACGGTCCCACACTTACACTGTGGGTCGGGTCTCTATACATGTAGCGGTGACACCGTTGGAAGGGTAACAACACATGAATGGTAATAAATATATTCATTGCTAAACAAAACGTAAGTCTGGAACAAACAAACATGGATGGTGGGAAATGGGGGTTCTCTCGCAGTTATGACTTAAAATGTGTTAAAATGGTAACAGATAAGTTGTCTTATATCTAACATTAAAGGGGGTTGCATATGACGAACTACTATATTGTTATTTTATCTATAATTTGATTTATTAGTCCACAACAGTTACCAGAAGTTTATCAGCCCGTGGCACCTAATCAGCTATGCGACAATTTGTAATACCGAGTATAGATAATTAGGAAACAGATCCCATTCTTGTGATAGTGAGTATACATCATTCGGAAACAGATCCCATTCTTGTGATAGTGAGTATAGATCATTCGGAAACAGATCCCATTCTTGTGATACTGAATATAGAACATTCGGAAACAGATCCCATTCTTGTGATACTGAATATGGAACATTCGGAAACAGATCCCATTCTTGTGATACTGAATATAGAACATTCGGAAACAGATCCCATTCTTGTGATACTGAGTATAGAACATTCGGAAACAGATCCCATTCTTGTGATACTGAGCATAGAACATTCGGAAACAGATCCCATTCTTGTGATACTGAGTATAGAACTTAGGAAACAGATACCATTCTTGCGGTACTGTGTATAGAACATTCGGAAACAGATCCCATTCTTGTGATACTGAGTGTGTAACATTATGAAACAGATCCCATTCTTGTGATACTGAGTATAGAACATTATGAAACAGATCCCATTCTTGTGATACTGAGTATAGAACATTATGAAACAGATCCCATTCTTGTGATACTGAATATAGAACATTATGAAACAGATCCCATTCTTATGATACTGAATATACAACATTATGAAACAGATCACATTCTTATGATACTGAATATAGAACATTATGAAACAGATCCCATTCTTATGATACTGAATATACAACATTATGAAACAGATCCCATTCTTATGATACTGAATATAGAACATTCGGAAACAGATCCAATTCTTATGATACTGAATATACAACATTATGAAACAGATCCCATTCTTGTAGTACTGAGCTTGTGTTTGTGAAATTAAACACGGCGAGGCGGAACCGTTTAGAATGCACGCCGCTAGATTGATTTATTTCCAGCATTGGTGTCAGCATGTCTCCGTGACTGCCGAGTCAGACATGCCAGCGCGGTCGACGTAAGAACAACAAGCAGGATGGAGGACGTAGCGCATACCACTGCACTTCAACAACACACGACCCCAACAGTGGCTGCAGGGAGGCAAGCAAACAACATGCCATAGATTCTGGCAGACACCAGATAGACCTTTCACAGCCGGCATCAGACATTTCACAGCCGGTATAAGACCTTTCACAGCCGGCAGCACCCCCTTTACAGCCGGTAGCACATCCTTCACAGCCGGTAAGATATTTTTGGGCTAGTCAAAATTTGTCAGGACGGTGTAAAGGTCTTTTACGGTCGGGTAATACCTGTTATATTCCATATAAGGTCTTGCATGGTCAATGCAGTCTTTTATATTGGTATATGGTCGTTTTGGTCGGCACAAGATAGTTTACAGTCAGTTTACGACCGGTGCCAATTAAAAACAAAACCAAGAATTTATATCTAGATTAAAGAAATCAGCAACATTTGTTGGGGTGGAATAACCTCAGAAAGAAAGAAAGATAATAAATCGTAGTAAACAACATGACACAGCCTACATTGTGCGGAGTGTTACAACAGTTACAGAAGCGAATTCCTTTCAACACACTGAGTCTGCTAGACAAACATTTGTAGACAGGAGTAACTGTAATATGGGAAAACATGGTCTTCATTTTCAGTTGAAGTATACATTTCTTCTTGTCGGTTGAGTAAACATTTCATTTTGTCAGTTGAGTAAACATTTCTTCTTGTCGGTTGAGTAAACATTTCTCTGTGTTAGTTGAAATAAAGCTGAGTTGAGTTGAGTAGAGTTTAGTTGAGTTGAATAGAGTAGAGTAGAGTACAGTAGAGTAGAGTAGAGTAGAGTAGAGTAGAGTAGAGTAGAGATGAGCTGAATTGAATAGAGTAGAGTTGAGCAGAATTGAGTTGAGTAGAGTTATTTTGAGTTGAGTAGTGTTGAGTAGAAAGAGTAGAGTAAACTTGAATTTAGTAGAGTTGAGTAGAGTTGAGAGGAGTCAAGAACCGATATCACAACACTCAGGACAATCCCACACGCGCCCCACCCTATCTTCAACAGCCAGCACAGAGTCCCAATACTAATGGTACCTGTTGCAGTATGACTATGTGTCCGTTTGGCCTGTCTCCAGAGTGTCGAGTATCGGCCAGATCTTCTAACCACTCGCTGCTGCACTGTTCTCTTCAGGCCATGATGATCAATCTGAGTGTTTGCACTCTGCACATGACCCCAAAGAGCCACGTGTAAATGTGTGTTTAGTCTAGACCAGTGTTTCCCAACGTGGGGCCCACGCCCCACAGGGGGGCAATTTGATTGTTAAGGGGGGCAATTCGAAAATGGAAGAAATCGGCTGGCTATAACAAAACGGGGAGACTTGAGACTGAAGATAACTAAATTGGAACCTGACATAAGATCTCTTTGCAGTAAGCATCAAGCGCAAGGATCTTACTAAATTTAAATAATAAATAATTACTACTAATTAAAATAATATAGAAAAATCTTTCATTAAAATTATTTTGTACTTCAATTTCAGTTCTCCATTATGTTTTGAAAATTTACTTACTGTGTTTGCTCAATAATTTCCAAGTGATTTCTTCCTAAAACAAATCAATCAAGTTTCTTTAGTGAACATTTCAATTTTTGAATATTAAAAATTATGTATATGTTGGGGGGGGGGGCGTGGGGCGGGTGGGGTGGGGCGCGGGGCGGGGGGACATAAGAATTTTAGAAAGGCTTAGGTGGGGCATGGCACAAAAAAGGTTGGGAAACACTGGTCTAGACTGTCATCATTATGTGCCATCCCAGGCAACACACAGATCATCTCCTTCCAGGAAGATGTGTTTCGTGTGATGTGGTTACAATTAACCATCTGCTGTTTTCACTTAAATTAAGTCATCCCACTCAAAATCATTTTAATGAACGTTATCTTGATGGAAACGGACGGCTTGTTTTCGTCATGAATTCACATGAGACAATATTGAGCATTTCGCATGTTTTTTCTCAGGCATAGGAGCAGAGCAATTATTGGGGAGATCCGTTGCTATGAAGTTTGAACGGTACATCAACGACTCCTCCTCTGTGTGTAGCTCCAAAATCGTCCGTGCTGTAATCACGTTCACGAGACTCAGCTATCCCGTGGAGTGACCAAAGCAAGCGACCAGAGGCTGGCCGTACCTGGCGTATATCTGTGGGTCTTTATCATCTGTCTTCAGTTGCAATTGAATACTGGTCGGTCTCGCCGTCCATGGGGCATTCCCCATTCCATGACCAGACTTGATATGTTATTCTCTCAAGCTGTGTTCCTATATTTGTTTTCAGTTTCTCATCTCAACTCAACTCATCGTGTTCCTCTTGTATCTTGCGGTGTCGAGGTGAAGTATAAACAGCGGGATAGTGACCGCTTATGGCCTTCATATGTCGATATTTCCATGGACTCTGCTATTCCCTCCGTCCATAGTTTACATGGTAGGTCTCTTCCTCTGTTTCCATAAATAAAGTTATTTTTGCAAGTTGAATACAATTGTCACATGGTGCAGTGTATAGACAACAGCGAGTGTTTGTTGACAGGGATTAAGTTCATAAAATGGCACAACTGACAGCAGTTGTAAACAGCATGATGATAAATGACATCAAGGTAACGGACAGTAACTTGTTGATAAATGACATCAAGATAACGGGCAATAGCTCTAGACAGCATGATGATAAATGACATCAAGGTAACGGACAGTAGCTCCAGACAGCATGATGATTATTGTCTTCAGATAATGGGAAATATTTAATGGATATGGCACGTCTGAGACTAGACGCATGAGTACAATATTTTACCATGGAATAAACCCAGCCCCGAGAGACACATCATCATTATCATCGTGATCTATGTAGAGTGTCACAAGCGACCATGATCCTCCATAAACATCTGTCATGTATTCACGATAGTTTCCATCCCCGAGCGTATACGGGGCCACTCTAAATTGTCAACCCAGAGACACTCTGCTGTACACAATAATAATAATAATAATAATAATAATAATAATAATAATGCGTTACATAATGATAATAATGCTTTACATAGCAATAGTAATAATAATAATAATAATAATAATAATAAAAATGTACGTACTAATAATACAAATAATAATAATGCTTTCAATAATAATAATAATAATAATAATAATAATAATAATAATAATAATAATAATTGATTATGTGGTTGTTTCGGATTTTGAAATTTAAATATTGAGCACAACCCACTACTGGCAACGTCGATCGCATTCTGGTATGAACTAAGGCCTATCCACGTCAATATGGAAGCACTATACTCGAGTTTCGCCCTCGTTTGAGCTCGTCAGTAGTGCATATCCCTGACCGGATCCGGAAACAGTCCCGGATCACGCGTGTGAAGCGGGTGTGTAACCACGCGACACACACTGGACACACCAAATTATCACAACAGAACATCACAACGCTACCCATCGCAGGCTATGCTCAAGATTGCCCAATCGCCGCGACCGACGTCCGTCAATCGATGGGACCCGAACGATCAGGACTTCTCACTGGCAAGGAACACCAGGCCTCCTAAATCCAGTGAGCAATAACCAATTGATTATGTGGTTGTTTCGGGATTTGAAATTTAAATATTGAAGATTGCCCAAGATTGTCGGTCGCGGCGATAAGAATAATAATAATAATAATAATAATAATAATAATAATAATAATGCTTTCAATATAATAATAATAATAATAATAATAATAATAATAATAATAATAATAAAGTTTTACATTATACTAATAATAATATCATCATCATTGCAGAACACCTCTCTCATTACGTGGCACCGAAAAAGCCTCCCGATCTCCGCCATTTTCCCCTCAATTTTGCCAGTTGTCAACAAGTACTCTTGTTTGTTTATTCTCATAACGTGCCTAAAAATGTGACTATCTACGTCTGATTTCTCTAATCAGTTGGCGGCTTTCATTTGTCTCTTGTAGCACTTGCTCATTTGTTTTTCTGTTTGCCCAAAGTATTCTTTGCACTTTCTTTAGCAACCATATTTCCGCTGCCATTAGATAATATTCAGCTTGTCTGCTCATTGACCACGCGTCACATACATACAAAAGTACAGATTCTATACAGCAATCCAACACTCTTTTTCTCCTTGCAATTGACATCTTTTTATTAGTCAGTAGTTTTCAATTTTGCAAAAGGATACCTTTTGCCATGACGATTCTTGTTCTAATCTCTTCAAGGCATCTCCCATCTGATGTTATGACAGTTCCGAGATAGTTGTACTGATTCACTTGTTTAACAATATTCTCAATTACCCTTATACTACATTGTGGTAATTCTTTCTTCGTAGAGACGATCATAATCTCTGTACATTGTGGTAATTGAAGTAATTCTTTCTTCGTAGAGACGATCGTAATCTCTGTCTTGTTACAATTTAATTATAAACCTAGTTGTTTCTGTGTACAGTAACCGTATCTAATAAATGTTGCAGACCCTGTTCATTGTCTGCAATCAATACTGTATCATCGGTATATCTAATGTTATTGATGCTTAGTTTAGTCGACTGATCAACATCACGGCACACGGGTGTAACGCATAAATGACCCGTCCTACTCCCAACTCAAGCCTGAGTCCGGAAAATCTCAGCTCAGTGCACGAACTCCGTAGCACCGGCGAGGATCCTGAAATACTTTGGGTAGATTTTTAACTCCAAATTTTGCCCGGGCAGCGCCGTTAGGCTACTCTTTTTCAATTTCCAACTGCCAAAGGATTTTTTACGTACGCAACAATACACACGGGCGTCCGATCTCACTACCCAGAGACCAGGGGAAATTTTATTACTAAAAGTCCACGTGAAAAAATCCCGGCCCTCACCGGGGCTTGAACTCGGGACCTCCAGCACTCGAAGCGGACACCATACCTCGAGACCACTGACCCCCTTCCCCCAGTCCCCTACTCTATATTTGATGTGGTCAATAACCCTCTGACCATATCTACGCCCCAATATATTTTCTGGTACCAATTTTAGGCTGGGTCAACATGGGGAACCAGGGCCATTAAAAGAAAAACATTAATTCAATGCAGATCTGAACACAGGACCTCCAGGCAAGCCTCTAGCCACTATGACGCTGCGGTTCCCATAACCTCATTTTTGTTTTTGCATATCCTTCTTACAGAACATCGCTGTCGACGCCAGTATTTTACTGCTGTTGATGATGTCTTGACAAGTTTACGTTCAATAAATTGCCATTGCTTTCTGAACGACCGGCTCCCATATCAATTCGTTAAGATCCAGCGTGATAGGGTCTGCTGCCAAATCGGTCGCATCTGTGTTTCGAACGTAGGTAATCAGGCTCATAAATCGCATCCGTAAGACCTTAGCCACGGAGACCGACATAACCTCATTTACTGACTGTAAAATATAGAGGGAAAATAACAATCTTGTGACCTTGAATATTTAATGTAACATCTGTCTTGATTTTAAGAAATTAACATCAATGCAGCAGCTCACAGATTAAATATATATTAGATGCTGCAACCCAAAGAGCCTGCTTTTACAAATTAATAATAGCATTAAGAAATGGATACAACTTAAACATTATGTCATGTCCCCCAATGGTGATTCCTCTAATATCTTCTAAATTTCTAAACATATTTTCACTGTACAGGGAAAATAGATCTGGAGACATTACACATCCCTGTCTCACACCTCTCGTAATAGGCTGATATTGACCTATTTCATTATCAATCCCTATGGCATCTTGATTCCAATAATTGTTATTTGACAAGTCTAAAGTCTTTCCCGCCAATCTCTAGATCTGTAAGCGTCTTCACCATATTGACATGTCTTACTTTATCAAAAGCCCTTGTGTAGTCAATGAAGCAAAGATGTAGGTCTTTGTTTAACTCTGTCAATCGCTCGATTAATGTTCTCAGCAAGTACACATCATTTACTGTACCCTTGCCATATAAGAACCCACGTTGTTCTTCTCCTGTTTTGAGTGGTATTTTCTCCTTAACTCTTTGCATGATGATTCTGAGCAAAATCTTCGTTATGTAGCTCATTATTCTAATATTTCTATGTTAATCACATTCCAAGGCCCCTGGTTTCTTTGGGATTGCTATAAATATAGATTAACATAATTCAGGAGTTATATCTCCAGTATCATATATTGTGTTCAGCAATCTGGTGACTTGGTCTATTCCATTTTCTTCTAAGGCATTGATCATTTCTGTTGTAAAGTTGCCTGAACCCTGGGTCTCGCCAGTTTTCATATGACTAAGAGCATTCTAAACCTCCATCTTGAGTATTGATTGTATTTCATTATTATTCCGAATATCATACTGGCCTTCCCTTCTATCATCATAAAGGTATTTCACATTATCTGACCATACATTTAAAATCTGATATTTTTCTATTATGATTTTGCCATCTTGTGTTTTTAGGCAACCCATTGATGTGTGTGTTAATTTGTTAGTGATGTCATTATTTCTTTTGTGCAAAAGTTTGATATTCCAGATGTTGTGTTGGTTTTCAATTTCCCTACAATTTTCCTCAAGCCATGCTTCAGTTGGCTCTTTTCACAATTTCCTAATTTTCTGTGAATCTCTTCATATTTGTCATGGTATTTTTGGTTATTTCGTTTTATTTCCATTAGTTTTAAGATGTCTTCCATCATCCATGTCTTACCTGCAGTCACCCTCATGTTTGGAATAGTTGTTTCTGCAGCATGGCTGATTGAGTTCTTCAGTTTTTCCAATTGGTCACTGACATCTTGAAATATAATGTCCAGATCAGCCAATGCATCAGATCTGTTCTACGTCGAATTTATCTTTTATCTCCTCACTTTTCACTGCACGTAGAACAAATTTTGAGTTTCTTGGTGTATATTTGACCTTCTTCAAGTTTATATGTATATTGTTTATGACTAATCTATGGTCGCTGCTGTAGTCTGCATTTGATATTGTTTTACCACTTTTAAGACATTTCGAAATCGTCTGTTGATGAGGATGTAATAAATCTGGTTTCTGATCATTTTGCCAGGACTCCTCCATGTCCATAATCTCCTTGGATGTAGTTGATACCAGGTGTTTCCAATAATCATATCATGCTCGTTTTGCACACTGTACAAGTCTGCAACCTCTTTCATTCTGCTCCCATAGTCCATACCATATCATAATACTATGCATCCGTCCTGTTGATTTACAACTTTAGCATTAAAGTCACTCATTATATTTAATTCTGACTTCTTGCAAAACTTGAAGGCATTCTCAAAGTCATTATACAATTCAGCACTGCTGTCATGACTGCTGTCATGACTGCTGCCTGCTGTTGGTGCATAAACTTGAAAGGTGTTTAAATTAAAAGGTCTTAACTTTACCAGTAATATTTTGTCTGACACAGTCCAATATCCGTTTACAGATTTTGATAGCCCCAGATCCGTTATAAATGTTAACCTTTGCTGTTCTTTCTCTCCGCCAGAATGGATTATTTTATATTCCTCGGATGTTATCATGCCCACTCCTTTCCATCCGGTCTCACATATACATAAAATGTTAAAATTTAATTTTCTCATTTCTTGCTAGATATTGGCCAGTTTGCCATCCCCTCCCATAGTTCTAACGTTCCATGTTCCCATTTTAAATGTTGCTAATCTATTGCACTCAATCGCCTGCTGACGGTCTGGAGTCACCTGGTGCACATGACTACCCCTACCGGGCGAGGTTGCTCCTGTGAAGAACTCATTTACGCCGTTTCTCCGATTTTCTATCAACCTACAAAACATGACTTTCTTGGCATCTGTAAAACAGGTAGTTTGTCATTGCTTTCCTTCTCAACAGTGACGATACTGGTCGATGACCGAAGCCGTTGTCTCAAAAACAGATCCTCTGCCTACCGCCGTGCTGTGTAATTGGAGACCATAACCTACAACTATCTGTCGGCTGCTCTTGAACTCCACCCACCACCTGCACCCATGGTTTCACGTGACCTTCATCGGGTGAGGAGGGGAAAGAGGGGACTAAACGAGTACTCCACCTTGCCAAAAGGTGTCTCGTAGGAAGAAGGCATATTACTTATCCTTGATAGGGGATATCTCTATCCCGCCATTCAGTAATAATAATATAATTATAATACAGTAAAACCTCGATTTTCGTTGCCTTCGGTTTTCGTCGATTTTTTTTCGCGAAAATGTATCTCGTTTTTCGTTGGTTGTCTCGGAATTCGTTGCCCATGGGACCTCAGTGCTAATTTTGCGAAGATAAAGGGACCCACGCGTTCTTCTGCTCAGTTTGGCGTTGTTTCTCGTTATGTGAGCATCACTTGCTAAGAAGTTAACCCTTTCCAGTTAGCTCCAGGAACACGTTCGAAATAAAGAAGCAAATTACTAAAAAAAATATGAGAGCAGCATTAAGATTGCTGAAATCGGTTGCATGTACGGGAAGTCGCCATCCACGATAAGTTCCATTGTGGCGAAAAAGGAAGCAATAAAGGAGGCTAATGTAACGAAAGGAGTGAGTGTGCTAACCCAAATAGAGATCGCAACAATTGAAGATGTCGAACAGTTATTATTAAAAAAAAAAACAACAGATGGCGATTCAGTTTCGGAGGCAATAATATGAGCCAATGCTGTGAAAAGGCCAGATCTCAGTAAGAAAATGCCTTGGATGGGTGATTTAAAGGCCAACAGAGGATGGTTTGTAAAAGTCAAGCGGCGCTCTGGCATACACAGTGTTACTAGGCACGGAAAAAGTGCGAGTTCGGACAAGTCTGGGGGGGGGGGGGGGGCGAAAAAAAGTATTAAAAACTACATTTATTGTCTATAAAAGGTGTTTTTTGTATGTATTTTGGAATGTCTATAACGAATTAACTGGATTTATATTGATTCATATGGAAATAATTGCCTCGCATACAACTGCAAATTATGACAGAATTAAGTCACCACGCATACAACAGCAAATTCTGACAGAATTAAGTCACCAAGCATAAAGTTGGAAATTCTGGCAGAATAAAGTGACCTAATGTAAAGTTGCAATTTAGGTTAAAGTTGTAAATGGACAAACGGAAACATGGAAAGAACATATAAACTAAACAACATGAAACAGACACGTTTGTCGCTGCAAATGTCTGTAGAAGGTAAGGGTAGAGATATGAATTGCTGAGGGAAATCAATCAATATGTAAGACATCCTTTATCTGACATACTTGCAAGCACGAGACACTCCACACTCACGTGATCCTGACCCCACCGAGCGCCGACTGGTTGTACAAACATGGCTGCAGCACCATATGTCCATGCGCCTCGAGGTGTGTACAAGGGTGGCTGACTTCTACCTGACTTATGACACACCTCGTGTGTGACGTCAAAAGCTGTGGCTGACTTCTACCTGACTTATGATACACCCCGTGTGTGATGTCTCAGGCTGTGACTGACTTATGATACACCCCGTGTGTGATGTCTCAGGCTGTGACTGACTTATGATACACCCCGTGTGTGACGTCTCAGGCTGTGACTGACTTCTACCTGACTTATGATACACCCCGTGTGTGACGTCTCAGGCTGTGACTGACTTATGATACACCCCGTGTGTGATGTCTCAGGCTGTGACTGACTTCTACCTGACTTATGATACACCCCGTGTGTGATGTCTCAGGCTGTGACTGACTTATGATACACCCCATGTGTGACGTCTCAGGCTGTGGCTGAGACTTAATGTACGCAGTCTCACAATTCCCATATGCCAGCTTCGAAGTCCGCCGGATACATCTGGTAGCAGGTTGCTTTGCTTTGATATTTTCAAAATGTTACAATCTTCGGGTGTTCAGAAAGCGATGTTGAACTGTTCAACGTAAAATTGCGCAGACAATCACAGACAACTAATAAATGCAGGAGTTGACTGCGACGACCTGTACGGGACAAACATCTCAGATATAACAGAAACCCTAAATATGATTTGTGCAAATTGAAAACTGACAAAGAAATCCAAGATAATGTTAACATAGAAGTAAAGAACATATTTGATTTATTATCTGATCTAGAGATCTTATTTCAAGATGTGGACGATTAATGGGAAATGATGAAGAACTCAATCAGTTGTGCAGCAGAAAAAAAAACTATTCCAGAATTAAAGAAAGTGGGTCGTAAGACATGGATGACTGAAGAAAGTTTACACCAAAAGGAAAAAAGAAGACAGAACAAAAATAATCCTGCCAAATATGCAGAAATTAAGAAAAGTCGGAATATTATGTAAGGAGGCAAAAGAAGCATGGCTCGAGAAAAATTGTACATAAATTGAAAAATAAACACAACAGTGAAAATACCAAACTAATGCACAAAAGGATTCAGGAGCTTACTAATCAAAGAACACGTACATCAGCAGGCTACCTAAAAGCAAAAGATGGAAACATCATAATAGAAAAAGACCAAATTCTACATGTATGGTCAGATTATGTGAAAAACCTTTACGATAGCAGAGAAGAACAGTATGAAATTCAAAATAATAATAATAAATGACCATCAATTTTGAAGATGGAGGTTCAGAATGCTCTTAACCATATGAAATCTGGCAAGACCCCCGGTTCAGACAGCATCACAACAGAAATGATTAATGCTTTAAAAGAATATCCAATAAATAAAGTCACCAGACTGCTGAAAACAATATACGATACTGGAAATATACCTGATGAATTATGTAACTCTGTATTTATTGCAATCCCAAAGAAATCAGAAGACTTGGAATGTGATCAATATCGAACAATTAGTATAATGAGTCACATCACCAAGATTTTTCTAAGAATTATCATGCATTAGTTAGGAAGAAAATACAATCTGAAATAGGGGAAGGAGAAAGTGGGTATGTAGAAGGCAAGGGTACAGCAAATGCTGTGTATGTACTGAGAATATTAATGGAACGTTCTATAGAAGTAAACAAAGATCTAAACGTTTGCTCGATTTTTTTCTCGTGGACTTCTAGTAATAAAATTTACCCTGGTCTCTGGGTAGTGAGGTCGGATGCCCGTGTGTATTGTTGCGCACGTGAAAAATCACATGGCAGTTGGAAATCGAAAAAGAGTAGCCTAACGGCGCTGCCCGGGCAAAATTTCGAGTTAAAAATCTACCCAAAGTATTTCAGGATCCTCGCCGGTGCTAAGGAGTTCGTGCACTGAACTGAGTTTCTCCAGACTCAGGTTTGAGTTAAGAGGAGAATGGAGCACTTATGGGTTTGCACCCGGGTGCCGTGATGTTGATCCATCGACTAAACTAAACTAAACTAAACTGAGAAAAAGAGTGTTGAGGTGTGCTACATAGAACGTATACTTTTGTATTGATGTGAAGCGTGGACAATGAGCAGTTAAGCTGAAAAATATCTGATGGCTGTGGAAATGTGGTTTCTGAGGAAAATGCAAAGAATACCATGGACAGACAGAAAAACCAATGAACAAGTCCTTCAAGAAACAAATGAAGATCGTAAACTGATTAGAGACATTAGATGTAGACAGTTATAATTTTTTGGGCATGTTATGAGAAGAAATAAATGGGAGAACTTGGTGACAACTGGCAAGATCGAAGGGAAGAGATCAAGGGGAAGACGAGAAGTAAATACCTGGATGGCTTGGCCACATGGCATTGTCGAGACAGGAACACGGAGCTAATCCACGACTCTGGTGATCGAGTGAGATGGCAAAACATGACCGCCCACGCTTAACGGCATGGCACATGATGGATGGATCTAAGATACGTGCGTGATCATAGAAAATACAAGACAAATCTCAGATACGTGTGCGATCATAGAAAATACAGGACACATATTTAAGATACGTGTGTGATCATAGAACATACAGGACAGACATCTCAGATACGTGTGTGATCATAGATAATACAGGACAGACATCTCAGATACGTGTGTGATCATAGATAATACAGGACAGACATCTCAGATACGTGTGTAATCATAGAAAATACAGGACAGACATCTCAGATACGTGTGTGATCATAGAACATACAGGATAGACATCTCAGATACGTGTGTGATCATAGAACATACAGGATAGACATCTCAGATACGTGTGTAATCATAGAAAATACAAGACAGACATCTCACATACGTGTGTAATCATAGAACATACAGGACAGACATCTCAGATACGTGTGTAATCATAGAAAATACAGGACAGACATCTCACATACGTGTGTGATCATAGAAAACACAGGACAGACATCTCAGATACGTGTGTAATCATAGAACATACAGGACAGACATCTCAGATACGTGTGTAATCATAGAAAATACAGGACAGACATCTCAGATACGTGTGTGATCATAGAAAACACAGGACAGACATCTCAGATACGTGTGTAATCATAGAAAATACAGGACAGACATCTCAGATAAGTGTGTAATCATAGAAAATACAGGACAGACATCTCAGATACGTGTGTAATCATAGAAAATACAGGACAGACATCTCCGATACGTGTGTAATCATAGAAAATACAGGACAGACATCTCAGATACGTGTGTGATCATAGAAAACACAGGACAGATATCTCAGATAAGTGTGTAATCATAGAAAATACAGAACAGACATCTCAGATAAGTGTGTGATCATAGAAAACACAGGACAGACATCTCAGATGCGTGTGTAATCATAGAAAACACAGGACAGACATCTCAAATACGTGTGTAATCATAGAAAATACAGGACAGACATCTCAGATACGTGTGTGATCATAGAAAACACAGGACAGACATCTCAGATACGTGTGTAATCATAGAAAATACAAGACAGACATCTCAGATACGTGTGTGATCATAGAAAACACAGGACAGACATCTCAGATGCGTGTGTAATCATAGAAAACACAGGACAGACATCTCAGATACGTGTGTAATCATAGAAAATACAGGACAGACATCTCAGATACGTGTGTAATCATAGAAAATACAGGACAGACATCTCAGATACGTGTGTAATCATAGAAAATACAGGACAGACATCTCAGATACGTGTGTAATCATAGATAATACAGGACAGACATCTCAGATACGTGTTTAATAATAGAAAATACAGGACAGACATCTCAGATACGTGTTTAATCATAGAAAATACAGGACAGACATCTCAGATACGTGTGTAATCATAGATAATACAGGACAGACATCTCAGATACGTGTGTGATCATAGAAAATACAGGACAGACATCTCAGATACGTGTTTAATCATAGAAAATACAGGACAGACATCTCAGATACGTGTGTGATCATAGAAAATACAGGACAGACATCTCAGATACGTGTGTGATCATAGAAAACTACAGGGACAGACATCCAGATACGTGTGTAATCATAGAATAATACAGGACAGACAATGCTCAGATACGATGTGTTGAATCATAAGATAACTACAGGGACAGAGCATACTCAGATACGTTGTGCTAATCATAGAAACACAGGACAGACGATCTCAGATACGTGTGTGATTCATAGAAAACACCAGGACAGACATCTCAGATACGTGTGTGATCATTGAAAAACACGGCACAGACATCTCAGATCGTGTGTAATCATAGGAAAATACAAGACCGAATCTAGCACGTTGTGTAATCATAGAAATATAGGCACAGACATCTCACGATACGTGTGTGGATCATAGAAAACATCAGGGACAGACATCTCAGATTACGTGTGTGTATTAGAAAACACATGACAGACATCTCAGATACGGTGTTAATCATAGAAAACAACGGACCGACATCAGATACGTGTGTTAATCATAGAAAATATAGGACAGACATCTCAGATACGTGTTGTTCCTAGCAAACACAGGGACAGACATCTCAGATACGTGTGTAATCATAGAAAATACAAGACAGACATCTCAGATACGTGTGTGATCATAGAAAACACAGGACAGACATCTCAGATACGTGTGTGATCATAGAAAGTATAGGGAACACATCTCAGATACGTGTGTGATCATAGAAAACTCACAAGAGTTGAGTATAAGACTCAATTATTTGTATTTGTGCAACCTTTGCTCGCTTTGAACCCATGCGTAGTCTATACGTATGCTGTTACTTCAAGTGCACTGGACAGATACTTGCGTGTGGGTTAGCTTTCCCTGCTACCAGTGTCCCTCGCCATCAGGTGAACCCATTCGGGCTTGAGAGGTATTTGTAATTTACCTCCCCAAGTCAAGGACGAGAAGTCATAATTTTAACCCAACTGACCGGTGTAGGGGTTGCACCAACTACCTCGGTATCAGCGCACCGGATGTGTAAGAGCGAGCAATCTTATCCATTCGGCCATGATTAGTTATAAACAAGACAAGGTGAAACATGCAAACACATCTAGGCAACTTGCATGCATGTACTCACCTACAAACACGTCTAGACAACACGCATGCATGTATTCACCTACAAACACATCTAGACAACGTAATGCATGTACTCACCTACAAACACATCTAGGCAACGTGCATGCATGTACTCACCTACCATGTGAGGACGTGTCAATGTCTGAGTGTCGACCAGGCACCCTCCATCCTCCAGACGCTGAAGGCATAGCTCAGCCGCTCACTGGCCACGTAGCTACAACTGGTGGACAGCTTGTGGTCAGCCTGGTCACTCCTCAACACCTGGTACAGGAAGTCGATGTAGCGTGACGCCAACTTCAGGGTCTGGATCTTGCTGAGTTTGTCTGAAGGCAAGGTCGGAATGATCTTTCTGAGCTGAGCGAACGCGTCGTTCAAAGACTGGGTCCTTTGTCTTTCTCGAACGTTCGCTAGAACACGTTGGTTGTGCAGATCTTCCATGGACTGTGATTGCTTCTTCAGCTTCTTTCTGCTGCCCGTGCAGGGGTCACTGTTGTCTGATGGATGCAGCAGGCAGTGCGGCTCGCTGGGAGATCCGTCCGACTGCTCAAAGTAAGAGTCGGAGAACCGGGAACATTCCATCCCGCTGTGCTCGGCCTGCGAGTCATCGTCTGTGACGGAGACATGGCGCTTGCGGGAGTACCGCTGTTCGTGTAGTTCTGATCTCTGGCTGGAGGTGTGGTTGATGCTTGTCTTCACTGCTTTGAGGCTTTGACGAAATGGGTGGTCTTGGATCGGGTTCCTCAGTGGAGATGTATGGTCGTGTGTTGGTTTGGGCTGTTGGAACCCAGTCTGGTCCTCGATGGGTAGCTCTGTGGTGGAGGACGGGGACGCGTGCACATTGCTTGGGGATTGAACTGTGGAATCTTGAGTGCTGTTGACATCACTGCTGGTGTCAGTGTGGCCGCTGTTGTTGTTGATGTCGCCGCCATCTGCAGGGCCTGAGGTATGTCCGGACGACATCTTGAGACCTGCGTCCAGGAAGAACATTAGACACGTGACAATAAACCCGTGGGTCAATGCATGGGTTGATAAGAACATAACATGTGTTTTATATATGTTAGAGGGAGAATGTATGGGCTTCCTGATCCCATTAAAACTTGTGGGGAGATAACACGTTCAAATATTGGGCACACGATTAACATCAGATGAAAGATGTACAACGGGTACCAAGAAGAGAATACATTCATTCATTCATTCATTCACTCATTCATTCATTCATTCATTCATTCATTCAGTAGCATGTCCTTTGCAGAAGCTCGCTCCCATAACAACCTTCCGGAAAACCTCTCGATCATAAGCAAGATGTCCCGCGTTCGATAGACCCATCTGCAGATCATCCGCCACATCCTGCACCCATCTTCTCTTTGGCCTTCCTCTTCCTCTCTTCCCAGGCATATACCTCTCCATTATTGTTCTCTCCAAACTTTCGTGACGTTTCAAGTGATCAAAATATTTCAATTTTCTTTGTTTTATTGAGAATACTACCAGCAAACAATATTTGTGACATCTCAAGCTGTGGCTGACTTCTACCTGACCTATGATACACCCCGTCCACGTGTGGATTACATATCTCAGTGAGACACATCACATATCACTCTGTGACAAGTTGCCTGTAATATCTCAGTGAGACACATCACATATCTCTCTGTAACAAGTTGCCTGTGATATCTCAGTGAAACACATCACATATCTCTCTGTGACAAGTTGCCTGTGATATCTCAGTGAAACACATCACATATCTCTCTGTAACAAGTTGCCTGTGATATCTCAGGGAAACACATCACATATCACTCTGTGACAAGTTGCCTGTGATATCTCAGTGAAACACATCACATATCACTCTGTGACAAGTTGCCTGTAGTATTTCAGTGAGACACATTACATATCACTCTGTGACAAGTTGCCTGTAGTATTTCAGTGAGACACATCACATATCACTCTGTGACAAGTTGTTTCAGTGAGACACATCACATATCACTCTGTGACAAGTTGTCTCAGTGAGACACATCACATATTACTCTGTGACAAGTTGTCTCAATGAGACACATCACATATCACTCTGTGACAAGTTGTTTCAGTGAGACACATCACATATCACTCTGTGACAAGTTGTCTCAGTGAGACACATCACATATTACTCTGTGACAAGTTGTCTCAATGAGACACATCACATATCACTCTGTGACAAATTTCCTGTAGTATCTCAGTGAGACACATCATATATCACTCTGTGACAAGTTGTCTCAGTGAGACACATCACATATCACTCTGTGACAAGAGCTTGTGTTGCCTTGCCCTCTTGTATCGCGATAAAGCATAAAATCAAATCTGTTTTATTTCTGTCCCTCTTTCTCATCTTGTCCTGATTATTTATATATTGGTTTTCCTTCTTGTCCTCTACAAATCTAAAAGCATAAATTATCACACACTATGGAGGTAGTGCAGTTGTATGCTCATGTTGCATCCAAGTTTACGAAAAACTCGGCAGCATGTTTTCAATTAATTCAGAATAATTGTCTGCTTTAAAGTTACCCAGACAATTTTGCACAACAAAAACAAATGATGATCAGGCTGTGGACTCTGTTGTGTTCATCGAAGCAATGAAATTTGGATCGTTTATTCACTTTCTAATTTGAGGTCCATCATAAATCCCAGCTTTAAGTTTTTCTTTGCTCAATTCCGAAAACTTTCTGCATAAATAATTAAAACATGTACCATCTTTGTTCACTGCCTTAATAAACTGCTTCATCAGGTCAAGCTTTATATGTAATGGTGGCAGTAGAACTCTGTTTTTTCGATCAATGAGATGCTTGCTAACAATATTTCTTCTCCAACTTTAACTCAACGGCCACTATTTCTTTGTCCAGTGCGTATCTTTTGCCCTGTTATTCTACAAACATATAAAGCATGGATATTTGGTGAATCCCCTTTGCTGTCCAAGCTAGAAGTTCATAATTTTAAGATCTACTAATACCATCCAGTTATGTTCTAAATGTTCCAATGTTTTCAGAATAGTGCTTATTGTAGCATACTCCTCTTTCATTGTAGAAGAATGGGCAATTGGAATTGAGCCATATTGTTTTTAAAAAGTAAACTTCTTTTAGAGCTGTCAATGAAATTTCGCCACTCATCTGGTCTATAACTTGGACCCATTTCGTTTATATGACTTCCTACAATAGTACAATACACAAGGTTGTTTTCTGTACATAAGAATGGAAGAACACCGTGTTCTTTGCTGCGATAAAATGTAACGTGTGTTTCCGCAGTCAGTAATTTTTTCTTCCAATCTTGAAGCCAAACGTTCTGAAGATTCCTTGGAGAGATATAGATCTGGATTAGATCATTCAGTTCCCGCTGGTCGAAGTGTTGAGCAGCTGGAAAGTTATCTTCGAAATCACGATCACTGTCACGTGTCGTTCAACATGCCACTTCTTTTCCACCTTCTCGCAGTGAATCCGAAATCTGACTGAAAGTTGGAAGTGGTATGTCATCTCCGTGTGGAACAGTTCGTCTAACATAATCTAAATCTGGATATTTCTATGTTTTAAATTTTTTCCATTAATTCCCTTAATATTGAAAACACAGAAATAACAGTTATCATAATGATTTGTGGGCTTTCTCCAAAGCATTGGAATTTTAAATTTAATAAATTAAACACACAAATGCCTGTATCTCAAAAACTAGAGCTGCTACAGACAAATACATATTATATTTGCATTTTATAGGCCTCATTGATGTAAAATCAGGTGTAAAATATTTTGCACCAAACAAACCATTTTTGTTGTTGTAGGATTGTGTTATGAGACAGACCGTAACACAGATACTATATGAAATCTCAGTTAGAAAGTAAGACATCTGCTATATGAATCATCAGACACAAAGAAAGACAGGAGCTGTATGAACTGTCAGATAAAAGAGAAGAAACAACGAATCTGAATTATCAGACAGAAAATCAGACATAAACTCTATGCATTATCAGACAGAATGTAAAACTATGTGAACTGTCAGGTAGAAAGTAAGACAGAAGCTATGTGAAACATCAGATATCAGAAAAGGCCATAGATATATGAACTATCAGATAGAAGGGAAGACATAAGGAACATGTACTATCAGATAGAAGGAGATGACATAAGAAATATGAACTATCAAATAGAAGGGAAGACATAAGGAACATGAACTATCAGATAGAAGGGAAGACATAAGGAACATGAACTATCAAATAGAAGGGAAGACATAAGGAACATGAACTATCAAATAGAAGGGAAGACATAAGGAACATGAACTATCAGATAGAAGGGAAGACATAAGGTACATTAACTGTCAGATAGAAGGGAAGACATAAGGAACATGTACTATCAGATAGAAGAGATGACATAAGGAACATGAACTATCAGATAGAAGGGAAGACATAAGGTACATTAACTGTCAGATAGAAGGGAAGACATAAGGAACATGTACTATCAGATAGAAGGAGAGACATAAGGAAATATGAACTATCAAATAGAAGGGAAGACATAAGGAACATGAACTATCAGATAGAAGGGAAGACATAAGGAACATGAACTATCAATAGAAGGGAAGACATAAGGAACATGAACTATCAGATAGAAGGGAAGAACAAGGAATTGAACTGTCAGATAGAAGGGAAGACATAAGGAACATGAACTATCAAATAGAAGGGAAGACATAAGGAACATGAACTATCAGATAGAAGGGAAGACATAAGGAATGTGAACTGTCAGATAGAAGGGAAGACATAAGGAACATGAAATATCAGATAGAAGGGAAGACATAAGGAACGTGAACTGTCAGATAGAAGGGAAGACATAAGGAACATGAACTATCAGATAGAAGGGAAGAAACAAGGAACGTGAACTATCAAATAGAAGGGAAGACATAAGGAACATGAACTATCACATAGAAGGGAAGACATAAAGAACATGAACTATCAGATAGAAGGGAAGACATAAGGAACATGAACTATCAAATAGAAGGGAAGACATAAGGAACCTGAACTATCAGATAGAAGGGAAGAAACAAGGAATGTGAACTGTCAGATAGAAGGGAAGACATAAGGAACATGAACTATCAAATAGAAGGGAAGACATAAGGAACATGAACTATCAGATAGAAGGGAAGACATAAGGAACATGAACTGTCAGATAGAAGGGAAGACATAAGGAACATGAACTATCAGATAGAAGGGAAGACATAAGGAACATGAACTATCAGATAGAAGGGAAGAAACAAGGAATGTGAACTGTCAGATAGAAGGGAAGACATAAGGAACATGAACTATCAGATAGAAGGGAAGACATAAGGAACGTGAACTGTCACATAGAAGGGAAGACATAAGGAACATGAACTATCAGATAGAAGGGAAGAAACAAGGAACGTGAACTATCAAATAGAAGGGAAGACATAAGGAACATGAACTATCACATAGAAGGGAAGACATAAGGAACATGAACTATCAGATAGAAGGGAAGACATAAGGAACATGAACTATCAAATAGAAGGGAAGACATAAGGAACATGAACTATCAGATAGAAGGGAAGAAACAAGGAATGTGAACTATCAAATAGAAGGGAAGACATAAGGAACATGAACTATCAAATAGAAGGGAAGACATAAGGAACATGAATTATCAGATAGAAGGGAAGACATAAGGAACATGAACTGTCAGATAGAAGGGAAGACATAAGGAACATGAACTATCAGATAGAAGGGAAGACATAAGGAACATGAACTATCAAATAGAAGGGAAGACATAAGGAACATGAACTATCAGATAGAAGGGAAGACATAAGGAACATGAAATATCAAATAGAAGGGAAGACATAAGGAACATGAACTATCAGATAGAAGGGAAGAAACAAGGAATGTGAACTGTCAGATAGAAGGGAAGACATAAGGAACATGAACTGTCAGATAGAAGGGAAGAAACAAGGAACGTGAACTATCAAATAGAAGGGAAGACATAAGGAACATGAACTATCACATAGAAGGGAAGACATAAGGAACATGAACTATCAGATAGAAGGGAAGACATAAGGAACATGAACTATCAAATAGAAGGGAAGACATAAGGAACATGAACTATCAGATAGAAGGGAAGAAACAAGGAATATGAACTGTCAGATAGAAGGGAAGACATAAGGAACATGAACTATCAAATAGAAGGGAAGACATAAGGAACATGAATTATCAGATAGAAGGGAAGACATAAGGAACATGAACTGTCAGATAGAAGGGAAGACATAAGGAACATGAACTATCAGATAGAAGGGAAGACATAAGGAACATGAACTATCAAATAGAAGAGAAGACATAAGGAACATGAACTATCAGATAGAAGGGAAGACATAAGGAACATGAACTATCAAATAGAAGGGAAGACATAAGGAACATGAACTATCAGATAGAAGGGAAGAAACAAGGAATGTGAACTATCAAATAGAAGGGAAGACATAAGGAACATGAACTGTCAGATAGAAGGGAAGAAACAAGGAACGTGAACTATCAAATAGAAGGGAAGACATAAGGAACATGAACTATCAGATAGAAGGGAAGACATAAGGAACATGAACTATCAGATAGAAGGGAAGACATAAGGAACATGAACTGTCAGATAGAAGGGAAGACATAAGGAACATGAACTGTCAGATAGAAGGGAAGACATATGGAACGTGAACTATCAGATAGAAGGGAAGACATAAGGAATATGAACTGTCAGATAGAAGGGAAGACATAAGGAACATGAACTGTCAGATAGAAGGGAAGACATAAGGAACATGAACTGTCATATAGAAGGGAAGACATAAGGAACATGAACTGTCAGATAGAAGGGAAGATATAAGGAACATGAACTGTCAGATAGAAGGGAAGACATAAGGAACATGAACTGTCAGATAGAATTGAAGACATAAGGAACATGAACTATCAGATAGAAGGGAAGACATTAGGAACATGAACTATCAGATAGAAGGGAAGACATAAGGATCGTGAACTATCAGATAGAAGGGAAGAAACAAGGAACGTGAACTATCAAATAGAAGGGAAGACATAAGGAACATGAACTATCAGATAGAAGGGAAGACATAAGGAACATGAACTATCAAATAGAAGGGAAGACATAAGGAACATGAACTATCAGATAGAAGGGAAGACATAAGGAACATGAACTATCAGATAGAAGGGAAGAAACAAGGAATGTGAACTGTCAGATAGAAGGGAAAACATAAGGAACGTGAACTATCAGATAGAAGGGTAGAAACAAGGAACGTGAACTATCAAATAGAAGGGAAGACATAAGGAACATGAACTATCAGATAAAAGGGAAGACATAAGGAACATGAACTATCAGATAGAAGGGAAGACATAAGGAACATGAACTGTCAGATAGAAGGGAAGACATAAGGAACATGAACTATCAGATAGAAGGGAAGACATAAGGAACATGAACTGTCAGATAGAAGGGAAGACATAAGGAACATGAACTGTCAGATAGAAGGGAAGACATAAGGAACACGAACTGTCAGATAGAAGGGAAGACATAAGGAACATGAACTGTCAGATAGAACGGAAGACATAAGGAACATGAACTGTCAGATAGAAGGGTAGACATAAGGAACATAAACTGTCAGATAGAAGGGAAAACATAAGGAACATGAACTGTCATATAGAAGGGAAGACATAAGGAACGTGAACTATCAGATAGAAGGGAAGACATAAGGAACGTGAACTATCAGATAGAAGGGAAGACATAAGGAACATGAACTGTCAGATAGAAGGGAAGACATAAGGAACATGAACTGTCAGATAGAAGGGTAGACATAAGGAACATGAACTATCAGATAGAAGGGAAGGCATAAGGAACATGAACTATCAGATAGAAGGGAAGACATAAGGAACATGAACTATCAGATAGAAGGGAAGACATAAGGAACATGAACTGTCATATAGAAGGGAAGACATAAGGAACGTGAACTATCAGATAGAAGGGAAGACATAAGGAACGTGAACTTTCAGATAGAAGGGAAGACATAAGGAACATGAACTTTCAGATAGAAGGGAAGACATAAGGAACATGAACTGTCAGATAGAGGGTAGACATAAGGAACATGAACTGTCATATAGAAGGGAACACATAAGGAACATGAACTATCAGATAGAAGGGAAGACATAAGGAACATGAACTATCAGATAGAAGGGAAGACATAAGGAACATGAACTGTCATATAGAAGGGAAGACATAAGGAACATGAACTATCAGATAGAAGGGAAGACATAAGGAACATGAACTATCAGATAGAAGGGAAGACATAAGGAACATGAACTATCAGATAGAAGGGAAGAAACAAGGAATATGAACTATCAAATAGAAGGGAAGACATAAGGAACATGAACTATCAAATAGAAGGGAAGACATAAGGAACATGAACTATCAGATAGAAGGGAAGAAACAAGGAACATGAACTATCAAATAGAAGGGAAGACATAAGGAACGTGAACTATCAGATAGAACGGAATACATAAGGAACATGAATTATCAGATAGAAGGGAAGAAACAAGGAACATGAACTATCAAATAGAAGGGAAAACATAAGGAACGTGAACTATCAGATAGAAGGGAAGACATACGGAACATGAACTATCAGATAGAAGGGAAGAAACAAGGAACATGAACTATCAAATAGAAGGGAAGACATAAGGAACGTGAACTATCAGATAGAAGGGAAGACATAAGGAACATGAACTATCAAATAGAAGGGAAGACATAAGGAACGTGAACTATCAGATAGAAGGGAAGACATAAGGAACATGAACTATCAGATAGAAGGGAAGAAACAAGGAACATGAACTATCAAATAGAAGGGAAGACATAAGGAACGTGAACTATCAGATAGAAGGGAAGACATAAGGAACATGAACTATCAGATAGAAGGGAAGACATAAGGAACATGAACTATCAGATAGAAGGGAAGACATAAGGAACATGAACTATCAGATAGAAGGGAAGACATAAGGAACATGAACTATCAGATAGAAGGGAAGACATAAGGAACATGAACTGTCAGATAGAAGGGAAGACATAAGGAACATGAACTATCAGATAGAAGGGAAGACATAAGGAACATGAACTATCAGATAGAAGGGAAGACATAAGGAACATGAACTGTCAGATAGAAGGGAAGACATAAGGAACATGAACTATCAAATAGAAGGGAAAACATAAGGAACGTGAACTATCAGATAGAAGGGAAGACATACGGAACATGAACTATCAGATAGAAGGGAAGAAACAAGGAACATGAACTATCAAATAGAAGGGAAGACATAAGGAACGTGAACTATCAGATAGAAGGGAAGACATAAGGAACATGAACTATCAAATAGAAGGGAAGACATAAGGAACGTGAACTATCAGATAGAAGGGAAGACATAAGGAACATGAACTATCAGATAGAAGGGAAGAAACAAGGAACATGAACTATCAAATAGAAGGGAAGACATAAGGAACGTGAACTATCAGATAGAAGGGAAGACATAAGGAACATGAACTATCAAATAGAAGGGAAGACATAAGGAACATGAACTATCAGATAGAAGGGAAGACATAAGGAACATGAACTGTCAGATAGAAGGGAAGACATAAGGAACATGAACTATCAGATAGAAGGGAAGACATAAGGAACATGAACTATCAGATAGAAGGGAAGACATAAGGAACATGAACTGTCAGATAGAAGGGAAGACATAAGGAACATGAACTATCAGATAGAAGGGAAGACATAAGGAACATGAACTATCAGATAGAAGGGAAGACATAAGGAACATGAACTGTCAGATAGAAGGGAAGACATAAGGAACATGAACTGTCAGATAGAAGGGAAGACATAAGGAACATGAACTTTCAGATAGAAGGAAAGACTAGCTACATGAACTATCACACAGACGGGAAGACGCAAGGAATATGAACTATTACAAAGAAAGGAAGACAGTAGCCACATGAGCTATCAGATAGAAGGGAGAAAAATAGGCATCTGAACTATCAGTTAGAATGGACTACAGATGTTACAAGAGAGGAATGAACTATCAGGTAGAAGTAAATACAAATGTTACAAGAGGGGATTGAACTGATCAGATAGTTAGTCAGTCAGTCAGTCAGTCAGTCAGTCAGTCAGTCAGTCAGTCAGTCAGTCAGTCAGTTAGTTAGTTAGTTAGTTAGTTAGTTAGTTAGTTAGTTAGTCGCGGTTCCAACTTCACGGAAACGGGTCGTCCCCATTGTACTCCATTCCTGTGCTGTGAATATCACACAAAATGATCCTCACTGCCCCATGTGTAAAGTGGAAAAGACAGGAGTCTCGACAAACCAACAGCCCGCACAGATACACTGTGCATAATGCCGCCGCCAGAATGACAACACAAAAGTCCTACACGAAAAATACAGTTCATCGTCGATAGAATCGGCAGTCGCCAGAAAGACTTCATTGACCTGGGGTTTAGTCTCTTTCCTCAAGGCGACCTTCCGAAAGCACCGCACAAATCACGACCCCCAGGAGTCTCCTGAAAATGCACTTGTGAACATAAAATGCAATCCAGTCAATTGAGCAAAGCCGGCCGCTGTTGTACCGAACATTCAGTTCACGCTACAAACAACCGCGGACAGATGTAAAAGCATACCACACGAAACTCACGACTCACAGTGTCATGCCACGCACTCATTCAGTAGCAGGGCGACGGAACCATGCACTACCAGTCCAGCATGAGGAAAATGCGAATGCAAACCGTAGCCACACGCGTGAACACTCCAGAGGCCTAAACGGTTCAAATGCCTATCTGCCATGTTGGGGACCGGAAGGCTCTATCAGATAGAAGGGAAGACATAAGGAACATGAACTTTCAAGATAGAAGGGACGACTAGCTGCATGAACTATCACACAGACGAGAAGACGCAAGGAATATGAACCATGCACTACCAGTCCAACATGAGGAAAATGCCAATACAAACCGTAGCCACAAGAGTAAACACTCCAGAGGCCTTAACGGTCCAAATGCCTATGTTGCCTATCAAATGTCTATCACAAAGAAAGGAAGATAGTAGCCTTATGAACTATCAGATAGAAGGAAGAAAACTAGGTATAAGAACTATCAGTTACAAAGGGAATGCAAATGTTACAAGGGAGGAATGAACTATCAGTTACAAAGGGAATGCAGATGTTACAAGGGAGGAATGAACTATCAGTTACAAAGGGAATGCAGATACTACAAGGGAGGAATGAACTATCAGTTACAAAGGGAATGCAGATGTTACAAGGGAGGAATGAATTATCAGTTACAAAGGGAATGCAGATACTACAAGGGAGGAATGAACTATCAGTTACAAAGGGAATGCAGATGTTACAAGGGAGGAATGAAGTATCTGACGTTACAATAGCCCCACTTCTACATTAGCCTGTGGAAGAATCCGAGAGCTTGCAATGATTGCATCACCGGGCATCAACATACACACGGCCGAGGATGTGACGAGGGTGAATGTAGATCCTCTACCATCCCAATATTCTAGAGTACTGGTCGGCATATTTGTATATACAACAACATTCAACAAAGTAATTTGCTCTTGATCTTGCATTAATATGTTTCCGATACATTAAATCAGTATTCTATATTTGTTGGTTATTCCGATACATTAAATCAGTATTCTATATTTGTTGGTTATTCCGATACATTAAATCATTATTCTATATTTGTTGGTTATTCCAGTACATTAAATCAGTATACTATATTTGTTGGTTATTCAGTACTGTCATGTAAATACATTACGTCAGCATTCTATGTTTGTTGGTTATTCAGTACTTTCATGTAAATACTTTAAATCAGTATTCTATATTTGTTGGTTATTCAGAAATGTCATGTAAATACATTAAATCAGTATTCTATATTTGTACTGTCATGTAAATACATTAAATCAGTATTCTATATTTGTTGGTTATTCAGTACTGTCGTGTAAATACATTAAATCAGTATTCTATATTTGTTGGTTATTCAGTACTGTCATGTAAATACATTAAATCAGTATTCTATATTTGCTGGTTATTCAGTACTGTCATTTAAATACATTAAATCAGTATTCCATATTTGTTGGTTATTCAGAAATGTCATGTAAATACATTAAATCAGTATTCTATATTTGTACTGTCATGTAAATACATTAAATCAGTATTCTATATTTGCATTGTCATGTAAATACATTAAATCAGTATTCTATATTTGTTGGTTATTCAGTACCGTCGTGTAAATACATTAAATCAGTATTCTATATTTGTTGGTTATTCAGTATTGTCGTGTAAATAAATTAAATCAGTATTCTATATTTGTTGGTTATTCAGTACTGTCGTGTAAATACATTAAATCAGTATTCTATATTTGTTGGTTATTCAGTACTGTTGTGTAAATACCGGTTCTGTGGCGAACGAGTTACGGACGCAGTTCGTAATCCCGCACATCGCGTTCGAAGCACAGCTGCGAGCGATTTAGCAGCAGAACGCCTTGCGTTGGTTTTCATAAAATGGAATGAGTGCTGGTCATTTAAAAAGCAATGGCAAACTACTAAAAGTAAACTTGTTGAAAAATCACAATCATCATATGCTGGGGTTGAATGCGACGTCATAGAAAGAATATATAACTAACTTAAAGTAAGTATAAATACACACAACTATTATGTTTTTTCCCCTAAGGTAAGCTCTGAACACATTATTTTGAAATGTTATAAAATTCGCAAATGCACATTTTTTGGGGGGTTAAGATACAAAGTCGAAAAGTTTGAAGAAGGAGCCATTTCAACAGCACCGCATTGCTTCATAACGACAACAAATCGTGGTGACGTCACAGTGACATGAGTACACTACAGCGAGAGAACTATAGAATTGGTGGACAGAGAGAGGATGGATTGGACGGAAATAGAATGTCGCCAACATCAGTCAATGTTAACTTCTATTTACTCAGTCAGCTTGGACCAAGTCACGCACTCTAATCTCTAATGTCTAACAACTTTCGTTTTGAAGGGATGTGGAAACTGGAGCCTGTACACAGCACCTCAGTTGTTGTTAATGTGAATGTGACGCCTCGACAAATAACAGACAAACTTAAAAACATTTAATGGTTGTGGAAATATAATTTCTGAGGAGACTATAAAAATACCATATACAGACAGAGAAACCAATGACCAACCTGTACAAGAAACAAATCAAAACCGTAAACTGATTAGAGAAATTAGACGAAGACAGTCAACATTTTTGGACATGTTATGAGAAGAAATAAATTGGAGAACTTGGTGACAACTGGCAAGATTGAGGGTAGAAGAACAAGGGGAAAGCATAGATTTAAATATCTGGATGGCTTGGCTACGTGGTATGGTCGAGACAATAAAACGGAGCTGATCCACGACTCTGGTAATCGTGTTAGATGGCGAAAAATAACCGCCCAAGCTTCGCATGGCACTTGATAATGATTATACATACTGGAGCAGCTTGTCAAGAAAGATATGACTGAATTTAATTTAAATTCATTTTAAGACAGTATATAGTGTGCAACAATTCACTCGGCGTGCCTCTGAAAATCGTTCCATGAGCCAAGCTTGTCACGGGAGCCGTAGCTAGCCGACGTCTCTTGTAGAGACGAACGAACGAACGAACGAACAGACTTTATTTTCAAAGGGTAACAAATTGGGCACGCAGGCCCGTCTTACATTCGGCCCTTCCAATCACTCATCTTTCTTTCATCAACAGTGCATAGGAAAAAAAACATTGTCACATGAATTTTGTAAACATAAACAATGCATATTACTATGTTATGAGACACATCAACCACCCACCCACACATCTCCCATTCACTCCAGCTCCACCACCCAGCCACACACATACCCACACACACATACATGTCCCTACCCATCCACCACATCCCTACACCTACACATCTCCCCACCCACACACACCTCTCACCCACCACACACCCCATCCACCCACACCCCAAGCACACATACATTCCCCAACCCACACATCCCCCACCCACACACATCCACCCACCTACACACATATCCTCTACCCGTCCCATTACCCACCAACAATCACTCACTCACATATCCTCCTCCACCCACACACCTCCAATCACCCAGCCAAACACACATTACTCAGCCACACATTCCCCCCACACACACATCTCCCCGTCAACTCACATATTCCGCACCTACCCACACACAAATTCCGCACCCAGCCACATAATCTCCCATCTCCCCCAGCCCACTCACAGATCCCGAGCCCACCCCTACAAACATCCCCCACCATCTCCTAACCTACACACACTCACCCACCCACATATCCTCTACCCACCCACACATCCTCTACCCACCCATCCCCCAACCAAACATCCCTTAACCACACACCCTTACTCATATACAATCACCCACCCACACATCCTCTACCCAACCACACATCCTCCACCCACCCATCCCCCAGCCACACATCCCTTAACCACACACCCCTACCCATATACACAAACATCCCAACCCACGCACAATCTCCCCGCCCATACACACATCCCTCACACACATCCCCACCCACCAACACATCCCCCATTCACAAACACACACCTCCCATCCACGCACACACAACCCACACATACATCCCCAACCCATACACTCATCCCCTCACACATCCCTAGACACACGTACTTATCCCTCAACCACTAACACCCACACATCCCTCACTCACTCATCAAAACATACATCTCCTATCTACCCACCCACACTCACACACCCCAACCACCCATCTAAACACACATCCCCCACCCTCACACACATCCTTCACCCACCCGCACACCCAATCACACCCCACCCACCCACACATACATCCTTTATCCACACCCAGCTCCCCTCCCACGCAACACCACACCCACACACATCCCAAAGACACATCCCTCACCCACACACACATCTCCCCACACATCTCCTACCCATCCACACATCCCCCAACTACAATCACCCTCACTACCCACACATACATCCTCCATCCAGCCACACACACCCCCACCCAGCCAGACATATCCCCTACCCACACACACATCCCCAAATCCATCACCCACACCTATCACGCACCCCTCCCCCAACCCACACACATCCCCTACACACATTCACCCACACATCTCTCACCCACACACACACTCCCCATCCATCCACCCAAACATCCCACACCCATACACATTCCTCACCCACACACACATCCCCAAACCCACACATACCCCCAACTACAATCACCCTCACTACCCACACATACATCCTCCATCCAGCCACACACACCCCCACCCAGCCAGAATGGAGAGCGATCTAGTATCTCTGCATTATGGCTCGCGCGCACACAAAGATACACACACACACACAAACACACACACGCACAGTGTCAATTTAATAAACAGCTTCATCATGTAGTTGGGTCTTTAATGAACATCGCTTCCAATAAAACCCGCCAGAAAGACTTTCTAATACTAAAACCCGCTAATCACTGGTATCATGAAGGCTAATAGACTACAATGGCTGGGGCATATAGAAAGAATGGAAGATAATAGGGAAACAAAACTCGCTTACACTCAGGAAATAAATGACCGTAGACCCCGAGGTAGACTAAGAAGACGGTAGAGAGATAATACATATACAGACCTACAAGCACTTGGAATCAACGACTGGCAAGAGAAGGTCCACCAGAGAGACGAATGGAGACGGATTGTATTTGCAGCAAAGAACCTCAATGGTTCGGAAAGCTGAAGAAGAAGAAGAAGAAGAAAGACTCTCAGTCGTTGGCCAACTCTCTCCCCCATGCATGTTCATGCCTATCAAGTCTGTAATGTCCAGTACGAGGTAGAATATCAGTGTGTTTATTCTACTTGATCGCCGGTTTTGTTATGAATATTTCAGTATCAAGTCTGTAATGTCCAGTACGAGGTAGAATATCAGTGTGTTTATTCTACTTGATCGCCGGTTTTGTTATGAATATTTCAGTATCAAGTCTGTAATGTCCAGTACGAGGTAGAATATCAGTGTGTTTATTCTACTTGATCGCCGGTTTTGTTATGAATATTTCAGTATCAAGTCTGTAATGTCCAGTACGAGGTAGAATATCAGTGTGTTTATTCTACTTGATCGCCGGTTTTGTTATGAATATTTCAGTATCAAGTCTGTAATGTCCAGTACGAGGTAGAATATCAGTGTGTTTATTCTACTTGATCGCCGGTTTTGTTATGAATATTTCAGTATCAAGTCCGGTCAAAGACCTGGATCTCCTCCCCGGAGACTGGAATAATCTGTAATTCGCTTGTTTTATTAAAGGAAACATGCGTGTTCTCTTGTTACAGGCAACATGCGTGTTCTCTTGTTACAGGCAACATGCGTGTTCTCTTGTTACAGGAAACATGCGTGTTCTCTTGTTCTGAAAACTTGTTTGTTTCGTGCGTTGTGATATTGTGGGACAGAAATAGACTTGACAGTATGGCTACTGCTGGCAGGGTGGATGAGAGGAGAATGAATGAACAAACTTGATTTTCAAAGGGCTAAGAATTAGGTACGCAGGCCTGTCTAACATTCGCGCTTCATATTTCTCGTCTTCATACATTGTTTCATTCATATTAACTTACGAATCTATATTAATTATTGATGCGACAATTGTTATTAACTACTACCAACATGAGACTTTACTGTAATGCTACCGTTTCATCATAATTATAGTGTCTCTTCTGCCTAGTTACACTTACTGCCCAATAGGTCCTTTTATAACAGACACCGTACTGCAGGCAGGGTGTAAGCAGACCAAGAAGTTATACGTGATTACCTCTTTATGAACTGTATTAGCCTTCGTTCGAACACCATAGACCCACCACTGTAACAGGCGAGAGATTAACAGCTTAACCACGGACCGGCTGTCTAGCCCCAGTGACAAGTACAGACAGGTGGGCAAGGCTTTTGTGTTGGAATGGGTGCAGTCAGTAGGAAAGAAAGAGAGAAAGACTGGTGAGAACCTAGTCTTTTGTGTTGGAAGTGGTGCAGTCAGTAGGAAAGAAAGAGAGAAAGACTGGTGAGAACCTTGTCTGTTGTGTTGACATGTCTTCGCTGATGCGCGTTCTTACACACAGACACATGGTTTACACCCACTTCTTTCTTTTGCTTCAGCTCGCTTTGAACTGGAGGGAGTCAACACCATCGCTACTACTACTACTACTACTACTACTACTACTACTACTACTACTACTACTACTACTACTACTACTACTACTACTACTACTACTACTACTACTACTACTACTACTACTACCACTACTACTACTACTACTACTACTACTACTACTACTACTACTACTACTACTACTACTACTACTACTACTACTACTACTACTACTACTACTACTACTATTACTACTTCTACTACTACTACTACTACTACTACTACTACTACTACTACTACTACTACTACTACTACTACTACTACTACTACTACTACTACTAATACTGCTGCTGCTGCTGCTTCTGCTGCTACTACTACTACACTACTACTACTACTACTTCTACTACTACTACTACTACTACTACTACTACTACTACTACTACTACTACTACTACTACTACCACTACTACTACCACTACTACTTATACTACTACTACTACTACTACTACTACTACTACTACTACTACTAATACTGCTGCTGCTGCTTCTGCTGCTACTACTACACTACTACTTCTACTACTACTACTACTACTACTACTACTACTACTACTACTACTACTACTACTACTACTACTACTACTACCACTACTACTACCACTACTACTACTACTACTACTACTACTACTACTACTACTACTACTACTACTACTACTACTACAACTACTTATACTACTTATACTATTACTACTACTACTACTACTACTACTACTACTACTACTACTACTACTACTACTACTACTACTACTACTACTACTACTACTACTACTACTACTACTACTAAACAGTGAAACATTAATCTGGCTTTTATGTCACAGTGAAACACAAATCTGACTTTATGTCACAGTAAAACATTAATCTGACTTTATGTGACAGTGAAACATTAATATGACTTTATGTCAGGGTGAAACATTAAACTTAATGTATGAATCTGACTTTATGATTAAGTAAGACATTATTCTGACTTTATGCCACAGTAAAACATTAATCTTACTTTATGTCACACTGAAACATTAATCTGACTTTATGTCACAGTGAAACCTTAATCTAACTTTATGTCACTTGGAAAAATTAATCTGATTTTATGTCACGGTGAAACATATGTCTGATTTTATGTCACAGTAAAACGTTTATCTGAATTTATGTCACAGTAAAACATTAATCTGACTTTATGCCACACTGAAACATTAATTTGTCTTTATATCAGACTAAAACATTAATCTGACTTTATGCCACAGTAAAACATTAATCTGACTTTACGTCACGGTGAAAAATTATTCTGACTTTATGTCACAGTAAAATATTAATCTGACTTTATGTCACAGTGAAACATTAATCTTACTTTATGTCACAGTAAAACATTAATCTGACTATGTTACGGTGAAAAATTAATCTGTCTTTATGTCACAGTAAAACATTAATCTGACTTTATATCACAGTGAGACATTAATCTGACTTTATGTCACAGTAAAACAATAATCTGACTTTATGTCACATTGAGACATTAATCTGATTTGTGACATAGTGAAACATAAATCTTGACTTAATGACATACTGAAACATAAATCTGAAAAGTACAGTAAAATATTAATCTGACTTTATGACACGGTAAAACATTAATTTGAAAAAAGAAATCCAGCTTACCTGATTGTGACGTGTTGTCTTCACTACCTGTCGATAGATCCGAACTGCACATAAGCATCATACTGTAAGAGTGTTACACCTGTCACATCCAAGCTCTCTATAGTAAATGGACACACACAGCCATGGCCATTGTCTCCAAGCAAACACTCACAGGAGGAAAGAGCACCCAGCCTCACGTTGGATGTTTCATCTATGACACAACAGACCCTTGCCCGAAAGATTCACATATTACAAAGAAAGAAAGCCAGTAATCCACCTTTCCCTTTTGGAAGCCACTCTCTGAGTGTGGCACTTCAGAAATAGATTCCACTCTGTCCTACAACGGATACAAATATCGCTACAATTGAAAGCCAGCAAAGACTATTTACGTTTCACTCATCGCTTAGCACCCAACATTATCACAGCCCAGGAGAGGATTTATCAGCTGTTCAAGAGGCCGATACTTAGCACCTGCGAAAGTTCAATTTACATCCATCTATCGATAACTCAGATTTCTCAAACATCAAACACGCTTGTGAGTTCTAGTTATCATCATACATACACAACAGCATGCACGTGCGAGTCATCCGAGAGCGGTCATCAAGACGAAGAAGCGATGCTCATTCTCTGGTTACCGCTCGTTCGCGACTCACTCCCGCCACAGTTCGCGCGTGATTTCTGTACGTACCTTGCCTGAAAATGCTCCCATTCGTTCTGCCTGCTCCCCAGTCACTGCTCTCTTGTTGCCAGGCTCTGTAGAATCGTTGTCCGGGAACGAGCAACGGCGTTTTGTCTTGTTGAGCAGTCTGCAAACAGCTCGCGGGAATGTATGAGTAGGAAATGTAGATTAGTTCTGACATTTTCCATTACTGGCGGTTCGTCAGCGGCCAGAACAAGGATGGAGTGACTGAAATACGATACCCACATTTTTGTGGGAGTGGGTTGAAGGATGCCAGAGGCATCGGTATTGTATAACTGAAAATATGACCCTGGCAGTGAGCGGATCATCCGACACATATCAATGTTTGACACCGCGGCAGTAGTCATGTGAGGAGTTTGGCAGTAGTCATGTGAGGAGTTTGGCAGTAGTCATATCAGGAGTTAGGCAGTAGTCATGTGAGGAGTTTGGCAGTAGTCATGTCAGGAGTTTGGCAGTAGTCATGTGAGGAGTTTGGCAGTAGTCATGTCAGGAGTTTGGCAGTAGTCATGTCAGGAGTTTGGCAGTAGTCACGTGAGGAGTTGCAGTAGTCATGTGAGGAGTTTGGCAGTAGTCATGTCAGGAGTTTGGCAGTAGTCATGTGAGGAGTTTGGCAGTAGTCATGTGAGGAGTTTGGCAGTAGTCATGTGAGGTGTTTGGCAGTAGTCATATCAGGAGTTAGGCAGTAGTCGTGTGAGGAGTTTGGCAGTAGTCATGTGAGGTGTTTGGCAGTAGTCATGTGAGGAGTTTGGCAGTAGTCATGTGAGGAGTTTGGCAGTAGTCAAGAGAGGAGTTTGGCAGTAGTCATGTGAGGAGTTTGGCAGTAGTCACGTGAGGAGTTTGGCAGTAGTCATGTCAGAAGTTTGGCAGTAGTCATGGGAGGAGTTTGGCAGTAGTCATGTGAGGAATTTGGCAGTAGTCATGTCAGGAGTTTGGCAGTAGTCATGTGAGGAGTTTTGCAGTAGTCATGTGAGGAGTTTGGCAGTAGTCATGTGAGGTGTTTGGCAGTAGTCAAGAGAGGAGTTTGGCAGTAGTCAATTTGTGGAGTTTGGCAGTAGTCATGTCAGGAGTTTGGCAGTAGTCATGTGAGGAGTTTGGCAGTAGTCGTGTGAGGAGTTCGGCAGTAGTCATGTGAGGAGTTTTGCAGTAGTCACGGGAGGAGTTTGGCAGTAGTCATGTCAGAAGTTTGGCAGTAGTCATGGGAGGAGTTTGGCAGTAGTCATGTGAGGAATTTGGCAGTAGTCATGTCAGGAGTTTGGCAGTAGTCATGTGAGGAGTTTTGCAGTAGTCATGTGAGGAGTTTGGCAGTAGTCATGTGAGGAGTTTGGCAGTAGTCAAGAGAGGAGTTTGGCAGTAGTCATGTGTGGAGTTTGGCAGTAGTCATGTCAGGAGTTTGGCAGTAGTCATGTGAGGAGTTTGGCAGTAGTCGTGTGAGGAGTTCGGCAGTAGTCATGTGAGGAGTTTTGCAGTAGTCACGGGAGGAGTTTGGCAGTAGTCATGTGGGGAGTTTGGCAGTAGTCATGTCAGGAGTTTGGCAGTAGTCATATGAGGAGTTTGGCAGTAGTCATGTCAGGAGTTTGGCAGTAGTCATGTGAGGAGTTTGGCAGTAGTCATGTCAGGAGTTTGGCAGTAGTCATGTGAGGAGTTTGGCAGTAGTCATGTGAGGAGTTTGGCAGTAGTCATGTGAGGTGTTTGGCAGTAGTCATATCAGGAGTTAGGCAGTAGTCGTGTGAGGAGTTTGGCAGTAGTCATGTGAGGTGTTTGGCAGTAGTCATGTGAGGAGTTTGGCAGTAGTCATGTGAGGAGTTTGGCAGTAGTCAAGAGAGGAGTTTGGCAGTAGTCATGTGAGGAGTTTGGCAGTAGTCACGTGAGGAGTTTGGCAGTAGTCATGTCAGAAGTTTGGCAGTAGTCATGGGAGGAGTTTGGCAGTAGTCATGTGAGGAATTTGGCAGTAGTCATGTCAGGAGTTTGGCAGTAGTCATGTGAGGAGTTTTGCAGTAGTCATGTGAGGAGTTTGGCAGTAGTCATGTGAGGTGTTTGGCAGTAGTCAAGAGAGGAGTTTGGCAGTAGTCATGTGTGGAGTTTGGCAGTAGTCATGTCAGGAGTTTGGCAGTAGTCATGTGAGGAGTTTGGCAGTAGTCGTGTGAGGAGTTCGGCAGTAGTCATGTGAGGAGTTTTGCAGTAGTCACGGGAGGAGTTTGGCAGTAGTCATGTCAGAAGTTTGGCAGTAGTCATGGGAGGAGTTTGGCAGTAGTCATGTGAGGAATTTGGCAGTAGTCATGTCAGGAGTTTGGCAGTAGTCATGTGAGGAGTTTTGCAGTAGTCATGTGAGGAGTTTGGCAGTAGTCATGTGAGGAGTTTGGCAGTAGTCAAGAGAGGAGTTTGGCAGTAGTCATGTGTGGAGTTTGGCAGTAGTCATGTCAGGAGTTTGGCAGTAGTCATGTGAGGAGTTTGGCAGTAGTCGTGTGAGGAGTTCGGCAGTAGTCATGTGAGGAGTTTTGCAGTAGTCACGGGAGGAGTTTGGCAGTAGTCATGTGGGGAGTTTGGCAGTAGTCATGTCAGGAGTTTGGCAGTAGTCATATGAGGAGTTTGGCAGTAGTCATGTGAGGAGTTTGGCAGTAGTCATGTGAGGAGTTTGGCAGTAGTCATGTGAGGAGTTTGGCAGTAGTCATGTGAGGAGTTTGGCAGCAGTCATGTGAGGAGTTTGGCAGTAGTCATGTCAGGAGTTTGGCAGTAGTCATGTCAGGAGTTAGGCAGTAGTCATGTGAGGAGTTTGGCAGTAGTCATGTCAGGAGTTAGGCATTAGCTAGGCTCCAGTAAACAACCTGTCTGTATATGAGGTCCACACAAGTGCGGCTGTGTGTCTGTTCATGAAGAGAGAGAGAGAGAGAGAGAGAGAGAGAGAGAGAGAGAGAGAGAGAGAGAGAGAGAGAAAAGAGAGAGAGAGAGAGACTGAATGGGATTGAGAGAGACGGAGGGACTGAAGGAGAGAGAGATTGAAAGAGATAGAGAGAATGATAGAGCTAGAGATTGAGAGAGATAGACAGACAGACAGACAGACAGACAGACAGAGAGAGAGAGAGAGAGAGAGAGAGACTATGAGTGGGATTGAGAGAGATTGGGAGGGACTGAGGGAGGGAGACTGAGAGAAATAGAGAGATTGATAGAACTAGAGATTGAGAGGGATAGACAGACAGACAGAGAGAGAGAGAGAAGAGAGAGAGAGAGAGAGAGAGAGAGAGAGAGAGAAGAGAGAGAGAGAGAGAACGAACGAACGATCGAACGAACAAACTTTATTTTAAAAGGGTAACAAACTGGTATCATGAAGGCTAATAGACTACAGTGGCTGGGGCATATAGAAAGAATGGAAGATAATAGGGAAACAAAACTCGCTTACACTCAGGAAATAAATGACCGTAGACTCCGAGGTAGACCAAGAAGGCGGTGGAGAGATAATATATATACAGACCTACAAGCACTTGGAATCAACGACTGGCAAGAGAAGGTCAACCAGAGAGACGAATGGAGACGGATTGTATCTGCAGCAAAGAACCTCAATGGCTCGGAACGCTGAAGAAGAAGAAGAACAAATTGGGCACGCAGGCCCGTCTTACATTCGGCCCTTTCGATCACTCATCTTTCATTCATCAAATGTGCATGTTACATTTACATAGGGAAAAAAAACACATTTTCAAATGGATTTTGTAAGCATAAACAATGCATATTACGCATGGTACATTTACATGGGGAAAAAAACAAAACATTGTCAAATGAAAGTTGTAAACATAAACAGTGCATATTGCAATGTTGTGAGACACATCCCCCATTCACCCTCACACACCGCAGCCACCCACACATCCCTCAGACACCCACACATCCCCCACCCACCACACCCCCACCCACCCACACATACCTCCACGCACTCACACAGACTCAGGCAAACATACATGCCGCCACCCACCCACCGATTCCCCACCCACACACAATCCCCCGCCCACACACAATCCCCCACCCACACATACATCCCCCACCCATCCCATAACCGACACGCACATACCCACCCGTATATTCTCCACCACACACCCACACACCCGCAACCAGCCAGCAAAACACACATCACAAAACCACACACACATACCCCCGTCAACCCACACATCCCGCACCTATCCACACATACATCCCGCACCCTAACACTCAAATTTTCCCCACCCACTCACCCACCCAATATCCGCCACCTCTCAACTACACATCCCCTACCTATACACACATCCCCACCCACAAACATATCTCCCCACCTGCCCACACATATCCCCCACCCATAAACACCCAAAAAACACACACCTTCCACCCACACACACACCCAACCACCCACATATATCCGACCCACACACAACCGCCGCTCACACACATCTTCCTACAAACACACACATCCCCCAACCGTACACCCATCTCTCACACACATCCACCCACTCACGTACTCATCCATCAATCACTCACACCCACACATCACCCACCCGCCTATCAACATATGCATCTCTCATCTACCCTCCCACCCACACACACCCCAACCACCCAGCCAAACACACATCCCCCATCCTCACATACATCCATCAATCATCCTGCACATCCCACACCTCCCCCACCTCTCACACATCTCCCCTACCACACAAAACTCCACCCATAAACACATTCCCCCCACACACACATCTCCCACATGCATTCCTCATACACATCCCCGCCCAGACATCTCTCACCCACTCACACATCCCCACCCACACATCTCTCACCCACTCACAGAGAGAGAGAGAGAGAGAGAGAGAGAGAGAGAGAGAGAGAGAGAGAGAGAGATAATATAATAATAATAATAATAATAATAATAATAAGTCTTTATTTTCAAAGGGTTAAGAATTGGGCACGCAGGCCCGTCTGACATTCTGCCCTTCTTCTTTATTTCCTCTCATACATTCTTTCATTCAACATCACTTATGAAGCAACTTTTGACAACAAAAGAACAGAGAGAGAGAGAGAAAGAGAGACAGACAGAGACAGAGACAGAGACAGAGAAGTTTATGAAGTCCTTCCACTGGTATGGTCCTCGATGATGCCGACGCGGTTATTGCTGTTGATGGTATTGATTGACACGCACAGAAGAACAATGCTGTCTACTGAGTACCAGCTAGTGCATTGCCTGGAGTGTGTGTTTGTTGGTGTATTGTTTATCCTGTGTTTATTTAATCAGCGAATCGCAGACCCGAGGAGCTGTACCACAATCCTTGGGAGGCCTGGCTGTGTTCAAGCAGTTTCAGCCAGGGACCGTATCTTTCAGCAGGGACTTATCTTTCAGCAGGTGTGCTAGCGAGGTTGTTGTGAGTCAGGTTTAAGTCAGATATGACTGAGCTACTGTATGGCAGTAGACGCTACTACCTGCTTTCCGTTGGCGCCGAATGTTGACCACACCCGACACCCCATATTGTGCCAGGGTTTCAGGCGAAGGAGCGCAACTGGGAGGATACAAGCCTGACCCTATTTCGAGGAAATGCAACCTAAAGACTAATAGTCATGGCAAGGTGGACCAGGTTCTAAGTTAGAGCATTGTTTTGCTGATCCGGCAGCTTCTGCAACTTGTCTTGTTCCAGACGTATTGCTGATACCTTTCCTCTGGAGTAAACTAAACATGCCGAGAGAGGGACCATGCTGCATGGGCAACATGGTCTCTACAGTTCAGCCCAGAGTAGTGCTTTAAAGAGATATAACACCGTGGGTTGTAGTTACTGTACCTCTGTTGAAGCACAATGTAACCAATTATCGCCCGTGCCATTAGCGAGGTTGATAGCGAACTGTGGCGATAATATCAAAAGCACGGTCGACGTGTTTTCGACGCCTGGGCTCATCGCCTGCGAAAGTGAGGTACAGATTAGTCAAATATTTATCTTTACCTTAACATCTACAACTAAGGGTGGCGCTATCACACCATAGACCACAGCAGGAAAATGCTTCGGTACAAATTATTATTATGGTACATGTCACACCTGTTAGATTGTCACACTTGTCAGATTTTCACACCTGTTAGACTGTCACACCTGTCAGATTGTCACACTTGTCAGATTGTCACACCTGTCAGACTGTCACACCTGTCAGATTGTCACACTTGTCAGATTGTCACACCTGTCAGACTGTCAACCTGTCAGAGACTGTCACACCTGTCAGAGAATGTCACACCTATCAGATTGTCATACCTGTAAGATTTTCACACCTGTCAGATTGTCACACCTGTCAGACTGTCACACCTGTCGGATTGTCTCACCTGTCAGATTGTCACAACTGTCACACCTGTCAGACTGTCAGACTGTCACACCTGTCATGTTGTCACACTTGACAGACTGTCACACCTGTCAGACTGTCACACCAGACAGATTGTCACACCTATCAGACTGTCACACCTGTCAGAGACTGTCACACCTGTCATACTGTCACACCTGTCAGATTGTCACACCTGTCAGACTGTCAACCTGTCAGAGACTGTCACACCTGTCAGAGAATGTCACACCTATCAGATTGTCACACCTGTCAGATTTTCACACCTGTCAGATTGTCACACCTGTCAGACTGTCACACCTGTCGGATTGTCTCACCTGTCAGATTGTCACAACTGTCAGACTGTCACACCTGTCAGACTGTCAGACTGTCACACCTGTCATGTTGTCACACTTGACAGACTGTCACACCAGTCAGACTGTCACACCAGACAGATTGTCACACCTATCAGACTGTCACACCTGTCATACTGTCACACCTGTCAGATTGTCACACCTGTCAGATTGTCAACCTTGTTAGACTGTCACACCAGTCAGACTGTCACACCTATCAGACTTTCACACCTGTCAGTCACACCTGTCATACTGTCACATCTGTCAGTCACACCAGTCATACTGTCACATCTGTCTGGCTGTCACACTTGTCAGACTGTCACATCTGTCAGAGACTGTCACACCTGTCAGATACTGTCACACCTGTCAGAGACAGTCACACCTGTCAGATTGTCATATCTGTCAGAATGTCACACGTGTCAGATTGTCACTTCTGTCAGACTGTCACACCTGTAAGAGACTGTCACACTTCTCAGAGACTGTAACACCTGTTAGACTGACACATTTGTTAGACTATCACACCTGTCAGATTGTCACACCTGTCAGACTGTCACACCTATCAGATTGTCACACCTGTCAGAAACTGTCACACCTGTCAGACTGTCACACCTGTCAGATTGACACACCTGTCAGACTGTCACACCTGTCAGATTGCCACACCTGTCAGACTGTCACACATGTCAGATTGTCACAACTGTCAGACTGTCACACCTGTCAGATTGTCACACCTGTCAGACTGTCACACCTGTCAGATTGTCACACTGTCAGATGATCACATTTGTCAGATTGTCACACCGTCAGACTGTCACACTTGTCAGATTGTCATACTTGTCAGACTGTCACAACTGTCAGATTGTCACACATGTCAGACTATCACAACTGTCAGATTGTCACACCTGTCAGATTGTCACACCTGTCAGATTATCAAACCTGTCAGACTATCACACCAGTCAGACTATCACACCAGTCAGACTGTCACACCTGTCACACCTATCACACTGTCACACCTGTCACACTGTCACATCTGTCACACTGTCACACCTGTCACACTGTCACACCTGTCAAAGTCAACCTGCAAGAGACGTTAGTCGAGACTAGGTATGGTTCCTCCGAGACAACTCACCTGTCAGCAGTCACTTGTTACAGATGTTTAGACCAGGCATGACGCAGCCAGACTGTCACGCCTGTCAAAGCCCACGGGATCTCCCAGCGACACATTGCTCTCCGCCAATGAAGAGTTTCATATCCAGCAAGTGTCAATCTTCCAGCGGTTACATCATCTAGCGTGTCCGTCCTTGTGAAACGAGGTAAGGAAAAGAGTTGCTTTGAGCTAAAGTAACCTCATCCCGGCGTACCCTCAGTGTGTGTGTGTAACGTGACCTCATCCCGGCGTACCGACAGTAAGTGTGTGTAAATTGACGTCATCCCTGCGTACCATCAGTGTAAGTGTGTGTAAAGTGACCTCATCCCGGCGTAACGTTAGTGTAAGTGTTGTAAAGTTACCTCATCCCGGCGTAACGTCAGTGTAAGTGTGTGTAAAGTAATCTCATCCCGGCGTACCATCAGTGTAAGTGTGTGCAAAGTGACCTCATCTTGGCGTACCATCAGTGTTAGTGTGTGTAAAGTGACCTCATCCCGGCGTAACATCAGTGTAAGTGTGCGGAAAGTGACCTCATCCCGACGTACCGTCAGTGTAAGTCTGTGTAAAGTAACCTCATCCCGGCGTACCGTCAGTGTGTGTGTGTAACGTAATCTCATCCCGGCGTACCGTCAGTGTAAGTGTGTGTAAAGTGACCTCATCTTGGCGTAACATCAGTGTTAGTGTGTGTAAAGTGACCTCATCCCGGCGTACCATCAGTGTAAGTGTGCGGAAAGTGACCTCATCCCGGCGTACCGTCAGTGTATGTGTGTCAAGTGATCTCATCCCGGCGTACCGTCAGTGTAAAAGTGTGTAAAGTGACCTCATCCCAGTGTACCATCAGTGTAAGTGTGTGTAAAGTGACCTCATCCCGGCATACCTTCAGTGTAAGTGAGTGTAAAGTGACCTTACCCCAGGGTCCCGCCAGTGTTAGTGTGTGTAAAGTGACTTCATCCCGGCGTACCATCAATGTAAGTGTGTGTAAAGTGACATAATCCCGGAGTACCGTCAGTGTGTGTGTGTGTGTGTGTGTGTGTGTGTGTGTGTGTGTGTAAAATGACCTCATCCCGGCGTACAGCCAGTGTAGGTCTGTGTAAAGTGACCTCATCCCGGCGTACCGTCAGTGTAAGTATGTGTAAAGTGACCTTATCCCGGCGTACCGTCAGTTTAAGTGTGTGTAAAGTGACCTTGCCCCGGCGTACCCTCAGTGTAAGTGTATGTAAAGTGTCCTCATCCCGGCGTACCATCAGTGTTTGTGTGTGTAAAGTGACCTTATCCCGGCGTACCATCAGTGTTAGTGTGTGTAATGTGACCTCAATCCGGCGTACCATCAGTGTAAGTGTGTGTAAAGTGACCTCATCCCGGCGTACTGTCTTTGTGTGTGTGTGTGTAAAATGACCTCATCCCGGCGTACAGCCAATGTAGATCTGTGTTAAGTGACCTCATCCGGGCGTACAGTCAGTGTAACTGTGTGTAAAGTAACCTCATCCCGGCGTACTGTCAGTGTAAGTGTGTGTAAAGTGACCTCATACCGGCGTGCAGTCAGTGTATGTCTGTGTAAAGTGACCTCTTCCCGGCGTACCGTCAGTTTAAGTGTGTGTAAAGTGACCTCATCTCGGGGTACAGTCAGTTTAAATGTGTGTCAAATGACCTCATCCCGGAGTACTCTCAGTGTATGTGTGTGTAAAGTGACCTCATCCCGGCGTTCCCTTAGTCTAAGTGCGTGTAAAGTGACCTCATCCCGGCGCACCGTCAGTGTTATTGTATGTGAAGTGACCTCATCCCGGCGTACCGTCAGTGTTAGTGTGTGTAAAGTGACCTGCTTAGACCTGTTTATCTTCTACAGTTCTATGTTCTACCTGTACTTACACCTGTCTGTCTTTTACAATTCTATGTTCTACCTGTGCATACACCTGTTGTGTATCTTACAGTTCTATGTTCTACCTGTACACACACCTGTTGTGTATCTTACAGTTCTATGTTCTACCTGTACACACACCTGTTGTGTATCTTACAGTTCTATTGTGCACTATAAGTGATAGGTCGTGTGTTTGTGTTTTTGTCGTTGTTTGTCGTCAGCTATCTGTGTTGTCATTGACAAAGATTCTTAGAATCGAAACGTCTGTGTGTCGTATTGTATGCGTTCGTGTGTATTTTATCTTATTTTATTATTCATTTTTATATTTATTGAGTGCTTCTGATTTCGGATTTTTCACCTGTATTTCGCGACACGTGGATCTCCTTGTAAGGTATGTGCAACGTTTGTTAATGTTTAGTTCGTTTTTTCTCGCAGGAATTTAAAATACCTGTGTCAGGTCTTAGTCAGATATGACTGAGCTACCGTATAACAGTAGACGGTACTACCTGGTTTCTGTTAGCGCCGAACGTTGGGCGGGGCTTACCAAACCCGACACCCCACATTGTGCCAACGGCTTCGGGCGGAAGAGCGCAATTGGGAGGGTACAAGCCTTACCCTGGTGCGAGGAAATGCAAGCTAAAGACAAAATTGTCATGGCAGGGCAGACCAGGCCCTAAGCCTTGGTTGGCGACTGGTCTAAGATCGAAGCTCCGACAGGCGGACAGTTAGAGCATTGCTTTGCTGATCCGGCAGCTTCTGCAGCTTGTCTTGTTCCAGATGTAGGGGTGTTACCTTTCCTCTGGAGTGAACTAGGCAGGTCGAGAGAGGGATCATGCTGCATGGGCAACACATGATCTCTATATTTTAGCCCAGGCTTTGTGCTATGGAGAGGCAATAACTCCATCCCTGGTCTTAACTGGTCTCGGAATCAAAGCGAGAGGCAACTGTTACGGGTTATAAGTCCTTGTCAGTTGGCGTAGACATGGGGCGCCACGCGTTGCCTCTGACGGTGGGAGACACCTATAGGTGTCACTGATCAGCTACCGCCCGCCTCAAGCTGGGCAGCCCCCAGCCAATTGGGTGCTGATCCGCCACAGCCTGCCTGCTTCAATGGGTGCTTGGGGCTAGGACAAAATCTGAATCGCAGGCTGTAAAACCAATGCACCAGGTACAAACAAAAATAAAAATAGAAACCTCAAGCTACGGCTTGCAACCTGGAACGTGAGAACCATGTGTCCAGGATTTTCCACTGACTTGACCAATATTGACGATGTGAGAAAAACGGCTGTGATTGATGCCGAACTCAATCGTCTTAACATTGATATTGCTGGCCTGCAGGAGACTCGCCTCGCTGAGGAAGGGCCACTCAGAGAAAACAACTACACCTTTTTCTGGAAGGGTAGAGGGCAGGCAGAAAAAAGGCAACGCGGTGTGGGCTTTGCAGTGAAGAATTCGCTACTGGGAATGATTGAAATTCCAGCAGGAGGAAATGAAAGACTATTATCCCTGCGCTTGGCAACCTCTTGTGGGTTTGCCACCATTATTACTGCATATGCACCGACACTCGATTCCTCTGATGATGTGAAGGATTTGTTCTATGAGGAGTTAGACTCCGTGATCAAGGCAGTTCCAAAATCTGACTACATTTATATGCTCGGTGATTTCAATGCTCGTGTGGGCAAGGACTCGAGTTCATGGCCAGTGTGCCTTGGAAAATACAACATCGGTCGCATGAATGAAAATGGGCAAAGGCTGCTGGAGCATTGCACCAGTAATGACCTATGTATTACAAACTCTTTTTTTAAAACAAAAGAGATGCATAAGGTCACATGGAAACATCCAAGATCCGGCCATTGGCACCAGCTGGACTTCATCATCACACGGAGACAACATCTGAACCATATATCATTGACTCGTAGTTACCACAGTGCTGACTGTGATACGGATCATTCTTTGGTTGTTGCAAGGGTTAGACTGAGACCAAAGAGAATCTACACAGCTAAACACAAATCTAGCCCCAGGATTAATATTATTAACACTCATGATCCTGAAAAGTGCTTTCAGTTTCAACAGCAACTTGAAGACGCTTTCACTGATGCACCAGAAAATTGTACAGTAAATGAAAAGTGGGGTCAAATTAAGGAAACTCTTTATAAAACTGCCGTAGGGGTTTACGGCACTGTGGATCATAAGAGGCAGGACTGGTTTGCGGCCAACAGCGAGACTCTGCAGCCCTTGATTGATAAGAAGAAGAAAGCTCTCTTAAGAAACAAGGAAAGACCAACGCGTAACACTCTGAGTGAGCTAAGGCAAGCTAGGAAGGATGTGCAAAAGGCTGCCAGGCAGTGTGCAAATGATTATTGGATCAAGTTATGTGAGTCCATTCAAATCGCAAGTGATAAGGGAGACATAAGAAGCATGTATGAAGGAATAAAGAAAGCCTGTGGTCCAGTGATCAAAAGAAGTGCACCATTGAAAACCTTGACTGGAGAAGTCATCACTGATAAGAAACAGCAGATGGACAGATGGGTAGAGCACTATTTGGAGCTTTACTCAAGTGAGACCAAACTAGCGGATGATGCCCTCAACGCCATAGAGGCTCTACCAACTCTTGACCACCTGGACACACTTCCCACCATAACAGAAGTTAAGTGTGCTATAAATGAACTTGCATCTGGCAAGGCTCCAGGTAAGGATGGGATTCCAATAGAGGTTATCAGGAGTGGGCAAGACACACTCACTATACAGATCCACCAGCTAATAGAGCTATGCTGGCGTGAAGGACAAGTCCCACAGGATTTCAAAGATTCAAGCATCATAACACTGTACAAGAACAAGGGCGATCGGAGCGACTGCAACAACTATAGGGGTATCTCACTTCTGTGTATTGTTGGAAAAGTATTTGCCAGAATTGTTCTGCGCAGACTTCAAGTCCTAGGAGATCAAGTCTACCCCGAATCACAGTGTGGCTTTCGACAGAACCGGTCTACCACTGATATAATATTCTCATTGCGACAAATGCAAGAAAAATGCCGTGAACAGAATCAACCACTGTTTATTGCCTTCATCGACCTCACAAAGGCATTTGATTTGGTCAGTCGTGAGGGTCTGTTCAAGGCACTAAAGAAGATTGGCTGCCCACCAACTCTTCTGTCCATTGTGGAATCGTTCCACACAGGCATGAAGGGTATAATCAAGTTTGATGGTGCAACTTCTGAAGAATTTGAAATCAAGAGTGGAGTTAAGCAAGGTTGTGTACTAGCTCCCACCCTCTTTGGAATGTACTTTTCACTTCTACTGAAATATGCATTTCGTGATCAGGATGGTGGTATATACATTCACTCACGCTCAGATGGCGGCCCCTACAATGCTCAGAGATTGAAGGCTAAGACCAAAATTAGGAGGGTACTGATCAGAGAGTTGCTTTTTGCAGATGATGCTGCAGTTACGACCCACTCTGAGGAAGAATTGCAATGTCTACTATCTGCATTCTCCAATGCTTGTTCCGAATTTGGTTTAACAATTAGCAAAAAGAAGACACAGATTATGTCACAAGGTGCACATGGGGTACCATCAATCTTTATTGACGACGCCGAACTAGAGATAGTAGACCATTTTACATATCTAGGATCAGTGGTAAATAGCAAATTATCCCTAGATCAGGAAATCAACATCCAGATTGGTAAGGCAGCAACAACAATGAACAGGTTAAGAAAAAGAGTCTGGGAGAACAGGAAGCTTACTGCCAAAACAAAAGTCCTTGTCTATCAAGCCTGTGTCCTTAGTACTCTTCTCTATGGCAGTGAAACCTGGACAACTCACACACACCAAGAGAACAATTTAAACAGCTTTCATATGCGGTGTCTGCGAAGAATTCTTGGTATTAAGTGGCAAGACAAAATCACAAATACTGAAGTATTGGAAAGATCAGGTTGTGTGACAGTTTATTCCATGCTCAGTCTTCGTAGACTTAGATGGATAGGACATCTTAGGAGGATGGATGATGGTAGAATACCAAAGGATATCTTTTTTGGTGAATTACAGATGGGTAAGAGATCTCAGGGTCGGCCTCTACTACGATACAAAGATGTGTGTAAGCGGGACATGATTGATACAGGCATTGATAATGCACATTGGGAGCAAGTCGCCGCTGAACGTGTTGCATGGAGGGCAAATATCAGAAATGGAATAAAGTCAAAGGAGAAAATTATTGCAGAAAAGTCACACACCAAGCGTTTGAGACGTAAGATGGTGCATGATGGTGGAAATGACCACGTGTTCACATGCACCCACTGTGAACGGACATTTACAGCGCAAATTGGCCTTATCAGTCACACTCGCTACCGCCATAGTTAAAAGTTATTATGCCTTTTTAAAGCACAAACTATCGTCTGTCAAGACGGCAAGGTGCCAATGAATGTTGTTTCCATTTCATATTCTATGTTCTACCTGTACATACACCTGTTGTGTATCTTACAGTTCTATGTTCTACCTGTGCATACACCTGTTGTGTATCTTACAGTTCTGTTCTACATGTAAATAAATCTGTTGTGTATTTTACAGTTCTATATTCTACATGTACACACACCTGCGCCCTGAGCGGGTCCTTATCGTTACCGAACCATCACGTGACTGTTGGAGCATTCTGGGTAAAATCGGTTGGGATAAAGAAGGGAACACACACACCGGAAGTGGCGAGCAGTCTAAACAACCCTGGGGCTATATTCTATAATGATGGTTTCATTTTAATTATACCTCAGGGTTTTTTTTAAATGGTTGTCATGTTTACTTATATCTGTTGTGTTGTTAGCAGTTGTCTGGTCTATCCCCATCTTGAAATCATTATCGCTTCACCTCACCTAATGATTGATCTTTTGCTCTTTATTTCTTCTAGAAAATACATGTCATAATTTATAATTTCTTCAACGTATTTCGTTTGAACTGGAAAATACATGTATGTATGTTATGTTTGCACACATTTTGTGGTCTGTATTTCTCTTTCTTCACTCTTTATACCAACAGCATTCAGTTCGCAAAATGTTTAAGATATTTAAACTTGAAATCATTTTTGGTAATCAGAATATTCCTGCTGGGAGGTGGTTTTGTCTGTTATTTCTGACCGTCTGTGTTGTTCCTGCAATATCTAGATATTTTGGTATTTGCAAACATAATTTCTCTCATTGTGCGGAAACTTTTTTGCTCTGTGGATGTTGAGGGTATTCTTGCTGCTGCAAGATTTCACTTCATCTTGCATCCTTTGTCCTGGTTATCTGAGATTAGAACACGTGTCTTCTCCGCTGTGAGGTTGGGATACAATGCCTCGTCATTCTCTGTCTCTTCATATGATGCAGCGGCCAGACATCATGTTTTCCATTGATCTGCTGATGTTTTCTTCTTCTTCTTCTTCTTCTTCTTCTTCTTCTTCTTCTTCTTCTTCTTCTTCTTCTTCTTCTTCTTCTTCTTCTTCTTCTTCTTCTTCTTCTTCTTCTTCTTCTTCTTCTCTTCTTCTTCTTCTTCTTCTTCTTCTTCTTCTTCTTCTTCTTCTTCTTCTTCTTCTTCTTCTTCTTCTTCTTCTTCTTCTTCTTCTTCTTCTTCTTCTTCTTCTTCTTCTTCTTCTTCTTCTTCTTCTTCTTCTTCTTCTTCTTCAAGACGTGAGGAGTTTATTCTAAACAGTTAGTTGTTATGAACTGTGCAGAGTGGAAGAGCTTAAACAGAACTTAAGATAATAATAGAAATAGCTACAGTGAGAAGAACACAGTATCGCCAGGCAGAAAGGCATCGGCACAAAAATGTGACCACAGAAGCAATAAATGTATAATGTGTTTCGCCATGATCGCCACTTCAAAAGGTCAAGGTTTCTGCATCCAACGCTCATAGAATATTCACGGCATATCAATTTATATATATATATATATATCTGAGCGCTGTAATCAAAGACCCAACTACATACATCTGATCCCTAGCAGACGACATGTGCGTATTGTTTATCGTTTAGTCAGTGTAACGTCGCAATAACTGCCTCCACCTCCATTCACAGATTGGATATTTTCGTATCATATACCAGGGTCTCCTGCACTACCACCGTCCATTAACCTTCGCCGAGCACTTCTTTTGTCACATAGCGACACGTGCAGATGATTATACTCCTCTCCCATCCCGTCCATTTTCTTGTTCTTCTTAAGATCGAATGTTTGATGATACCACCGAACTTTTAAATGGATGCATGTGAACACATGGTCATTTCTACCAGCACTCACCATCTGACGTCTCACACGCTGAGTGTGTGACCTATGTGCAATCATTTTCTCCTTTGTCTTTATTCCATTTCTGATCTTCGCCCTCCATGCAACACGTTCAGCGGCGACTTGCTCCCAATGTGCAATATCAATGCTTGTATCAATCATGTCCCACTTACACATCTTTGTATCGCAGTAGGGGCCAACCCAAAGATCTTTTAGCCGTCTGTAATTCAACAAAATAGATGTTCTGTGATATTCTGCCATCTTGCATCCTCCTGATGTGTCCTATCCATCTAATTCTACGAAGACTGGGCATCGAATAAACCGTCCCACAACGTAATCTTTCCAATACTTCGATAATTGTGACCTTACCTTGCCACCTAATAACAAAGCATTCTTCGCAGACACCGCATATGAAAGCTGTTTAAACGTTTCTCTTGGTGTGAGTAAGTTGTCCAGGTTTCACTGCCATGAAGAAGAGTACTAAGGACACAGGCTTGATAGACAAGGACTTTTGTTTTTGCAGTAAGCTTCCTGTTCTCCCAGACTCTTTTTGTTAACCTGTTCATGGTTGTTGCTGCCTTACCAATCTTGATGTTGATTTTCTTATCTAGTGATAATTTATTGTTTACATCGATCCTAGATATGTGAAATGGTCAAATATCTCTAGCTATCCTAGATATGTACAATCGTCAACTATCTCCTCCTATCCTAGATATGTGAAATGGTCAAATATCTCCAACTATCCTAGATATGTACAATCGTCAACTATCTCTTGCTATCCTAGATATGTGAAATGGTCAACTCTCTTCACATCTGCATCGTCAATAAAGATTGATTGCATCCGCTTTGCACCTTGCGTCATAATCTATATCTTCTTTTTGGTAATTGTTAAACCAAATTCATAATATGCATTTGGGGAATGCTGATAGTAATCGTTGTAATTCTTCCTGCAATTCTTCCCTACCTTCGCCATCACCCTCTTTGGACAACAATCAGCTTCAAGTTAATATCCTGTCTGGGTGAAGTCGTGATCTGTATCTATAGACTGGCTGATTCAGTCACAGGATTATTAATCTGAGCTAGAGATTGACCCTAATATAACTTCTCTTTGAGGTTGAACATGTATGGGTATTGGTATAATTGAAATTATTCATCAAAGTGGACCGTAATTGTAGCATGATGATGATGATGCATTTCAGCCACGTTCATGCGATAATAAATGTCATGTGACTTTGAAATATCATCGGAGACATAAAACAGTCGAACAATATCTGCCAACGCTGTAAAGTGAAGCCACGTAGAAGAGATGCCCCTGGAAGCTACAACCAGCCAGGGTATATGTCAAGGAGAAATTAAGTATGTTAAAGGTTGTATGAACATCAGATCGTGCCAGTAAATCAGGCATCAACTGCTAGAGTTTCCTCTTTCGGGCGTCAACAGATAGCTATCCCCAGGCTGGAGTGGCTCGGGTTACCTTGCGGGGAGCGGGCGGAAACACACAAGTGAAACTGTGGTAAAATGTTGATGTTTGCCGGCAATCAGCCAGCTCGCCACCTCAAGGGGACACAATAAGTGGCATTCTCCAGTTGCCAGTTAGCCTCAGGTAAACACCAGCCTGTAGTTGATGTGCCTGCAGCATCTGTGGCGTGCCGCGTGCAGACAGAATCATCCTTTAGTTGCTGGTCTCATGAAGACTACGGTGAGCACTTTTATGTCCCAGAGAGATTTGCTTTCCTAAGGGCGATAATCAAAACACAACTGAGCAAGCGGCGCTATGTAATGCCGTGGTGCTGACTTCCTGCCTGTTTGTATCTGCATCTGTCCCATGTTTGTATCTGCATCTGTCCCATGTTTGTATCTGCATCTGTCCCATGTTTGTATCTGCATCTGTCCCATGTTTGTATCTGCATCTGTCCCATGTTTGTATCTGCATCTGTCCCATGTTTGTATCTGCATCTGTCCCATGTTTGTATCTGCATCTGTCCATGTTTGTATCTGCATCTGTCCCATGTTTGTATCTGCATCTGTCCCATGTTTGTATCTGCATCTGTCCCATGTTTGTATCTGCATCTGTCCCATGTTTGTATCTGCATCTGTCCCATGTTTGTATCTGCATCTGTCCCATGTTTGTATCTGCATCTGTCCCATGTTTGTATCTGCATCTGTCCCATGTTTGTATCTGCATCTGTCCCATGTTTGTATCTGCATCTGTCCCATGTTTGTATCTGCATCTGTCCCATGTTTGTATCTGCATCTGTCCCATGTTTGTATCTGCATCTGTCCATGTTTGTATCTGCATCTGTCCCATGTTTGTATCTGCATCTGTCCCATGTTTGTATCTGCATCTGTCCCATGTTTGTATCTGCATCTGTCCCATGTTTGTATCTGCATCTGTCCCATGTTTGTATCTGCATCTGTCCCATGTTTTGTATCTGCATCTGTCCCATGTTTGTATCTGCATCTGTCCCATGTTTTGTATCTGCATCTGTCCCATGTTTGTATCTGCATCTGTCCCATGTTTGTATCTGCATCTGTCCCATGTTTGTATCTGCATCTGTCCCATGTTTGTATCTGCATCTGTCCCATGTTTGTATCTGCATCTGTCCCATGTTTGTATCTGCATCTGTCCCATGTTTGTATCTGCATCTGTCCCATGTTTGCACCTGTCCCATGTTTGTGTCTGCATCTGTCCCATGTTTGCACCTGTCCCATGTTTGTGTCTGCATCTGTCCTATGTCTGTGTCTCCATCTGTTCCATGTCTGTATCTGCATCTGTCCCATGTCTGTGTCGTTTGTCTCTGTTCCATGTTTGTGTGTGCATCTGTCCTATGTTTGTATCAGTATCTGTCCCATGTTAGTGTCTGTATCTGTCCCATGGTTGTGTCTGCACCTGTCCATGGTTGTGTCTCCACCTGTCCCATGTTTGTGTCTGCATCTATCCCATGTGTATGTCTCCGATGATATTTTCAAAATCACCTGGCATTTATAATCGCATGAACATGGCTGAAATGCATCATGATCAACCTCAAAGAGAAATTATATTAGGGTGCATCTCTAGCTCAGATTAATAATTCTGTGACTGAATCAGCCACAAATAGATGCTGATCACGACTTCACCCAGACAGGATATTAACTTGAAGATGATTGTTGTCCAAAGAGGGTGATGGCGAGGGTAGGGAAGAATTGCAGGAAGAATTACAACGCCTACTATCAGCATTCCCCAATGCATGTTATGAATTTGGCTTAACAGTTACAAAAAGAATACATAGATTATGACGCAAGGTGCAAAGAGCGTGCAATCAATCTTTATTGATGAGGCAGATCTGAGGAGAGTTGACCATTTCACATATCTAGGATAGCAGGAGATAGTTGACGATTGTACATATGTAGCATAGCTTACGATATTTGACCATTTCACATATCTAGGATCGAGGTAAACAATAAATTATCACTAGATAAGAAAATTAACATCAAGATTGGTAAGGCAGCAACAACAATGAACAGGTTAACAAAAAGAGTCTGTAAGAATAGGAAGCTTTCATGTACTGTGATTGTGAAGAATGCTTTGTTATTGGGTGGCAAGGTAAGATCACAATTACCGAAGTATTGGAAAGATTACGTTGTGAGATCGTTTATTCCATGCCCAGTCTTCGTAGACTTAGATGGATAGGACACATCAGGAGGATGCAAGTTGGCAGATTACCACAGAACATCTATTTTGTTGAATTACAGATGGCTAAAAGATCTTTGGGTTGGCCTCTACTACGATACAAAGATGTGTGTAAGCAGGACATGATTGATACAAGCATTGACATTGCACATTGGGAGCAAGTCGCCGCTGAACGTGTTGCATGGAGGACGAAGATCAGAAATGGAATAAAGACAAAGGAGAAAATGATTGCACATATGTCACACACTGAGCGCGTGAGACGTCAGATGGTGAGTGCTGGTAGAAATGACCATGTGTTCACATGCGTCCATTGAGAAGTTCGGTGGTATCATCAAACATTCGATCTTAAGAAGAACGAGAAAATGGACGTGGTGGGGGAGAAGTATAATCATCTGCACGTGTCGCTATGTGACAAAAGAAGTGCTCGGCGAAGGTTAATGGACGGTGGTAGTGCAGGAGACCCTGGTATATGATACTGTGATAGCACGAAGATGAGAGATGAGAGAGAGAGAAGGGGAGGAGAGAATAAGGAATTGAAAGATAAAGATTGTCCGTCTTCCGGTTGTAGAGATAACCACTGATTTGTGATTACCCTTGGTTTTATCTACCAACCTCACAAGTATACAGGTACGCAGGTCACGAATACAACACTACCCTAACCGAGAAGCACAGTACAGGCACTAAGAAGAATAAGCTAACACTGAATCAAATTTATTTGCTTCTTAAAAGAAATTACAAAGTATACAAAGTATCGTGTGAAAACAATTCAAACAATTATGGAAGAATGCAGTCAGGTAGCTAGCATCAAGATAATACCATCAAACTAAGGAATTGCACGCAATTAAACCAATAACTAGTCACATATCAATCAGGGAAATATAATAATAAAGTACGCAAATCTGACAAGAAAGTATATAAATCTACTAAAGATGCACACAACCAACTTCCACCGTCAAATGACCGCCCACTAGTTTACCCAGGCAATCGATCAAGCGACAACCTGAAAATTGAACAAAAAGACACCCTTGACTATGTGAACAGCATCATCGGGTGTCATCAACCTACTGCTCACCCTTGTCTTCAGCTATGTGTATTGACATCGGGTCAGTGATATTCCATCACTGCCTGGGCGGTCGTACACCATCAACCAGTGTCCCCTGATGCCAACATCAACCCATAATCCCCCAAACACTTTACCAAGTTTAATAATCATGTGACATTAATACAATACCCACGCCGACACTGACAGTCTTTCCACAGCGGACAGACACATACAATTCGGCTTTAGACAACCCTAGACAACAACTCCTGACCCGCTTGCCCACACCGGCCGGGTTTCCCCGCACCGAACACATAACACAACAGCTGATAACTGGACACCACATATTAACAACTACATCAGGTAACAACAACACTTCTGTCCCCGAGGCCGACAACACAATACACCAGTGACATGTACTAGCGCCATGTCTCATTATCATTGGCGCCATCGTCGTCCTCAACAGCATGTATTAATATTATACATACTTATATATATATGCATTCTCAACAACATAAATTCCCCCTGTCCTTAATCAAAAGGCATTCCTGTCCCCTTCAGCTCACTTAGTGCTCGTCCAGTTGTATCTATTCACCGCTCTCTATTTCCCCATCTCGCCTTATAGTATTAAAGCCATTTAAGCCTTTTACCCCCGATTCTCCATGAAGGTCCGAACCCGCTACTTTTAGGTTGTACTGCTAACCAGTTGTATGCTCTATTTTCTCCGCCGCAGTCTGACCCCAATTCAACTCTGCCGGGCTGGCAACAATACAAGCACATTCTTTCATCTGCAGGCTTTGCTCCAAGCGCGGTCCATTCATCCGTTGTATTCACCTGGCCTCATTGAATGGCTTGACCCAGTGGTCGCGTCTCGTACTCGCCGTGTTTACATTTTGATTGAGAAATAATTCGGGGACTTCTGAGGCCGCTAATACCGTTTGCAACTAATCACTCCTATCATGGTTTCGGCGCCTCATATCTCTACTTCGTAATTAGCCACTGCGAGTTTTGGTTGAATAGTCAGTTACGTATTCTTTACCTCCTTATAGAACGTCGCAGTCAATCCCGTTATCTGTCAGTTGTAGTTTGCCAACGCTTCCTAAACCTAAGTACCATTACCCACGCCCGACTACAGACTAATAGATTTCTAATTAAAATTAACCAACTTACGTAGGAGTCCTGTCCCGTGGATAATTGCTCGCCTGCCTACGGGTGCTCTTGTCTGATCACAGCCCGTGTCAGAATGATTTCGCCACTTTCCAATAAAGTCAGGCTCCTTCCAACTTTGTTCGAACGCAGTCCTCTGGATGATCCCATCAAACGTGTGTCCTCTTAGCCCACTCTAGTCTTGTGGACTTTCCTTAATGATTGCAATTGACAATAGCAATCAATAGTTTCTTTAGGGCGGTTCTTTTTCCAACACTTAAGTCCGTGCTTTCTTTGATCCTCGGGTTTATCTGCCCGACCAGAGTTGCCACAGTCTTATTGGTCTCAACAGCCTTTCGAGTATCTGCACTCGGCTGTCTAGAACTTGCTTATCTCCTCAAATGCTTCTCTGTCCCGCGTATATATATACCGCTTAATTTGGCGGTTCTTTCTGGCATCACGTGACATAGCTCCTCCTTGCCGCGAAGGGCTACCCAATCAGATCTTTTAGCTGTACCACATAATTAATTCTACTTAATCCGCTTTATTCTAGATCCCTTGACACTACTAGGTTATAGCTTGCGGTCGAAGACCTTACCCTTTCTGCCTTCGCCTGGTTTGGTTCATTGGGCGTGTCCGTTCCCATATATCTAGTCTAATCCGTTGTATTTCTTGCTCATTTGACAGCTCCTATGCTAAGTTCGGCTTCATGTTTCCTGAATTTCTTATTCTACTAACAACGAGAGGTAAGCTGTCGGTCAGCGGGCTGCACTAGAGTCATCGCCCGGCCACTCACTACTAATTTTGAACTTACTGGTCGGTGAACTCTTTGTCGAACCAAAAATATCCCAGTTAATGCTTTCCAGTAAACTCAGGCGCCTAGAGACAATGAAAGCATACTGTCTCATACCCACCTACCAAAAGTTGATGGGTCCCACCATCAATATAGCGTCATTCCTCCTTGAGATCGAAGCCCTGGCTCCGCATCTGACATTCCTCATAAACAATATTGGATGCCTAAGGGGAAAACTCTTTTTGGAACTTCCACCCCAAATAATAATAATAATAAAAAATACTGGTTGCCTCCCCTGCTCTCCCAGTGCATAAGGCAGTTAAATCTTGTCCGTCTTCTGGCGTGCCTCGTAACAACATAGTAATCAAATAATATCATCAATAAAACAGTCCAATCCCTTTCACGCAGGGGATTTCCCCAGACAACAAAATCATTAATCAATGGTTGCACATAGGAACATCAAAAATGAAAACAATATCAGCAACATCAACTCCCTACAGCGCTACTTCCCACTGTAGAAAAAAAATCAAGGTACACAACCATGCTAGCGCCTGAAAAAACATTATAACAAGTAAGCCCCCTATTCATGGGGAACACTTCGTTTTTTAGACAGCCGCAGAGACAATTCGAACTACATTCCACATGAAGCAACCACGTCATACCTTGCTAACTATTAAAACATCTCCTACCCACACGTCGAAGTTCTATCACTCCCTTTTACGACGTCCGATCCTCTCAGACCTCCGTCTACTCAGGTCCCCAGGCTCGAACGCGTACCATTCTGGTTTGCCTGGAATGTCTTGGTAAACTTCGACAGCCGCTGGGACATCCGGTTGTGCTGGTAGTCCCCACGTCGTCCCTATGTCCTCTTCTTCTGCTCCGTCCTCGCAACGCCGCATTTCGTGGCCGGCTATCCTAATTAGCGATCCATCTCCTCCAACCTTTTTGATCGCATATGGTCCTCCCGACATGGTGGGTGCCCTAGCAACTATGTACATGTCTTCCGACCACATGTCTTGTATTTTCGCCCACTCCTTATAGTGGATTCTTTTTCTGACAAGTTCGCCAACTTGCAATGGAATAGAGTTTGCCATTTTGTCACTCCTATCTTTCCTAATGGCGGCATGCTTCTTCAGCTGTTCACTAGCCCGGACGTGCGCGTCACGCAAACGTGAAAGATGCCCTTCCAAATACTCACTTGCATTGGTGTCCCTGTCTTTGGTGCCTGTATTTAAAATGAAGTCCACTGGCAGCCGAGGCTCTTGTCCGAAAATTAGGTAGTGAGGTGAAAATCCTGTCGAGGCGTGAGGCGTCGAGTTATACACCTGCACCACTTCGGCTAAGTGATCAGACCATCTCCTCTTCTCCTTGGCCTCGAGGGGTCTGAGTAAATCATGCATAGTTTTGTTAAATCGCTCCACTTGGCCATTGCAGCGAGGGTTGTACGGAGCGGTGCGGCTCTTTTCTATGCCATATGTCTTGCATAACTCAGCAATCACCGAGGATTCGAAGTTCCTACCTTGGTCAGAGTGCAGTCTCCTTGGCACACCCATATATAAAAAACCACTTCTCTACTAAAACCTTCGCCACAGTTGCTGCTTTTTGGTCTCTGGTTGGGACAGCAATAGTAAATTTAGAGAAGACATCTGTGATGACCAACACATTCTCAAATCCCCTTGAGTCCCTCTCCAGTAGCGTAAAGTCCATCGCTACTACTTCAAACGGTCTCGAAGCTAACAAACTACCTGCCGGTCCCTTAATCTTGACCGGCGGTGGCTTCGCAACATTGCACCTGTGGCAACTTCTACAGAATTTATCTACATCTGCAGTAATCCCTACCCAGAAACACCTGCTCTTCAAAATATTTATCATCCTATCTCTCCCCTGATGCCCTACGCTATGAACTGACTCCAGTATCCTTAGCCGCAGTATCTCCGGTATCACTAATTGCAGCAGCTCTGTCCTACCTGTCCCCTTGATTTTCCTATACAGCAAACCCATCCAATACATATAACTTCTTACGCTGCCTCATCCACTTCTTCGTCTGATGGGGCAACCTTTTCATAGATTCATTTGACAACACAAGTTTACGCGATACAACATCAAATACTGCATTAATATTTACATCATTTTGCTGCAATCTCACCATATCCTCCGTTGAGTAAGACGGCAAGGTATGTGTGGAAGGACATTAAAAACTTCCGCTGTCCTAGCAGCAGCTTCCACCACACCAACCCCACCAATCATATTTACATCAAGGCATAATTTTGAACATTCATCAACATTATTTACATCAAGGCATTCTAAAAACACATCAGCATTTTCTACATTAAAATCTGCCTTTGGACGGCTACCGACAGTACCAGCTATCCCTAGGGCTGGCGGAATGCATGTCGCTGCAACACTGCAAATGGCGATGTCGCCCTCTTCTTCGTAGTCTCCCCCGGTTCCTCCAGCGGGAATCGAGACAAGTAATCAGCGTTACCGTTGGTCCGCCCAGGCCTGTGTTTTATCACATAATCGAACATAGACATTTGGGCGATCCACCTTTGCTCAATGGCACCCAGCTTCGCTTTATGCCACATCGTTAAATTCATGTTGTCCGTATAAATTTCAACCTTCCCACCTAATAGAAGGCCACGGAACTTTTCCGTTAATGCCCATTTTAAACATAAAAGTTCCAACTTGGAACTACTTTTTGCATTCCTCTCCGACGGGCGGAGAGTACGACTAGCATAAGCTAACACTCTCTTTGTACCATTCTGGATTTGGGACGAAACAACACCCAGACCAGTGTATGAGGCGTCACACTCTAGAATATAAGGGAGGGTGAAGTCTGGAAAGCCTAGTAATGATGTCGACGTTAGGGCTTCTTTAAGTTTGTTAAAGGCCTCGTCGCATTCTGTAGACCATAGCTGCCCGATGGGACTCTTCTTCCTTTTTCTCGGATCTGTGTGCTGCTGGTTTAGCTGAGCTACTAATTCATGGAGTGGCCTAGCTAGTGTGGCAAATTTGGCTACAAACCGGCGATAGTAACTGGCCAGGCCTAGAAATGAACGTAACTCAGTCTGCGTTCTAGGTATGGGAGCTTTTTGGATCGCCAGCACCTTATCTTCTAACGCTCCTATGCCTTCTGCAGACACAGTATGGCCTAGGAATTGCACATTTTTCTTGCAGAAATTGCATTTAGCTGGGTTTAGTTTCAATCCCAACCCCTGTATCCTATCAAATATGGCCTCTAGTTTTACTAAATGTTCACTAAAATCTCTGGAGTACACAAGAATGTCATCTAGGTAAACTAAAAGTAACTTAAACATATAATCATGCAGCGACGACTGCATTAGACGTTGGAATGTACTAGCTGAATTTGCCAGTCCCATTGGAAGTCGTGAATATTCATATAACCCAAAGGGTGTAGTGAACGCTGTCTTTTCCTGGTCTGCTGGATTCATCGCCACCTGGTAATAACCGCTAGCTAAATCAAGAGAAGAAAAAAATTTCGCGCCCCCTAACGCATCTAAATAGTCATCTACCCTTGGAAGTGGATATGCGTCCTTTTTAGTTCTTATGTTCAGGGCCCTGTAGTCGACGCACATTCTCAATTTGCCATCCTTTTTTCGGACCAGGACTATCGGGGACGCCCAAGGACTACAGCTCTCCTTTATAATCTGCTTATCTAACAAACCCTGTAAATGATCTTTCACTTCTTGATACAGGGCAGGAGGAATCCTCCTGTACGGCTGTTTTATGGGGACTTCATCCGTCAAAAGTATGTTATGGGTTACCCTGTCAGTAAACCCAATGTCGGTGTCATCTTTCGCGAATAGGCAGTCGTATTTTGCTAACAGTCCCTCAAGTTGCATCCTTTCCTCCTCGCTTCCCTCAAATTCAGTCAAGTCAAAAAGGGGCTTGTCTGGTCTCTGCTCCCCACTGTCTGGTTTAGCAGACAACTCTATTTGTTGCGTTCCTACCACTCTAAAATGCCTAGTCAGGTCAATCGTGGCATCAGATATCTCCCCCACCTGAGTACCTCTCGCTAAAAACACATCTTCGTCACCCATGTTAACTATCTGTATTTGGCACACTCCCCCCTCTAACCTAGTAAAGCAGTAAGGCAGAATTAAACCCTTGTGGTCAAGATCTCTGCCTGGTTCGAACAAGACCGTCCTGTCTGTTAACCCCGCGCGACCCCTAACTAGCAGGACAGCCAGCGAGCGGGCAGGTATGTGAGTCCTGGCCTCTCCTGTCACCCACACTTTCTTCCGATCTAGGTCAACACTTGCATTGTTGTCTGCTGGCCTGTTGAACTGAAAAAACCTGCTAACATTTGGCAACTCTGCGAGTACATTCATGCCTAGTATACAGGGCGTTTTGTTTTCGGTGCCCCTGACATCTTTTAAAACAAAAATTCCACATCTATCAACACTATCAGTCCCTATTTGTACACTGGTACTGATGTACCCTAAATATGGTATTGAAACGCCGTTTGCTGATGTTAACCTAATGTACTTATCTACATCTAACCTATAATGTCTGAAAAGTCTATTGAAACACTCCTCTGAAATCGTGGAAACTTGTGAGCCAGTGTCCAGAACACATCTTACATTTCTACCGTCAATGCTTATCATTGTCTCTGGGCGTTCACCTAGCATTTTTATTGGTGAGTCCTTGAACCTTCCCGCCGCGGCCTGACTCGTAGCTGTACGGGATTCTAGTTTAAATGTGCCCTACAAAATCTGGCAATATGTCCTACCCCGGCCACAAAGATCACAACGAATCTGTTTTTGCTGTCTCTGGGACCTTGGCTGGGGCTGTCCCCGGCCGTTCACAAGATGCGACAATTGCATTTTTAACTGCGCCATCTCCCGCTTAAGTTCATCTACCTCGCCCGACTGTTCATGTGACCCCCCTACTGTCATTTTCTGCTGGAATGCCCTTCTGTTCGTTGTTTCGGCCATGCCCAGTGCTCTGCTGTCTGTGGTCGTTGTTACGATTCACAACCGTGGCTTCAACGTTGTACACCTCAGTCTGCGGAGTGTGTTTAGCGCTGGCCCATCGCACTGCACAATCACGAGCAGCTAGAAAAGACATGGAAGGCTCGTCAATGAGCCTTTCTTTTATCATCTGCCGAGGTAAATCGTCTCTCAACTGCGCGACAAACTGGTCTCTGAGCATTGACTCGTGAAAAGGTGAGACGTTCTGTCTCTCTTGTGCGCAGACCACCTCCTCGAATTCCCGGTGCAATTTATGGGAGAAGTCGACGATCGACTCCCGGCTACCTTGTCTGGTGGAGAAAAATGTCGCCGTTAGTTCTTGGAGGGTTCGTTTGTCGCCGTAGATGGTCGCTAAAACCTCCAACATCTTTTCGGGGTCCTTCTCAGAGGTGTGCAGCTTTAACTCTCTGTGTACGTGCGGTGAAATGGTGTCGATGATAAGGTCAACTTTGTCAGCTGTCCCCATCATGCCCGCTCTGAACGCTGAACGGATTTCCCGTAGATACTCATTAACAGTGGGGCCGTGTGGGCCCCCGAAAGTATTGATGTTCTTTCGAGTGGGCATTATTACATATCTCACTTGTTCACATGGCGATGCTGTGGGGTGAGAATCGACATTGCCCTGCACAGAGGCCGACGCCCCTTCGCTGCTTTCGACTAATGCTGCAGAGCGTGTACTTCTGGTAGTCATGTTTGTAATCGTCGTTGAGATCTTTTTAGAAAAAACTTACTAGACTCGCTTCCGGACAGGACTGACTCTGCTGCTTCGGCTTCTTCTGGGTATATTTTTTCTCTTGCGGTGTAGTGGGTTCGCCGGGTGTGCTTAAACCAAGAATCCCTAACCGAGTAGACTTACTAGAAACTCCTACTGACAGTTTTGACAGCCTACTGAATAACTGTAAGATTAGTAGACCTAATAGAACAAAGCACTTACAACTGCCAAACTAACAACAATAAACTAGCAACTAAATACAACAACTTGTATGTGAGTCTGTCCCCAACCCTAACTTTGAGGCAGGCAGACAAAAGCTACTTTGGAAGAATTCTGTTCCGCAGCGCCAATTTTGTGATAGCACGAAGATGAGAGATGAGAGAGAGAGAAGGGGAGGAGAGAATAAGGAATTGAAAGATAAAGATTGTCCGTCTTCCGGTTGTAGAGATAACCACTGATTTGTGATTACCCTTGGTTTTATCTACCAACCTCACAAGTATACAGGTACGCAGGTCACGAATACAACACTACCCTAACCGACAAGCACAGTACAGGCACTAAGAAGAATAAGCTAACACTGAATCAAGTTTATTTGCTTCTTAAAAGAAGTTACAAAGTATACAAAGTATCGTGTGAAAACAATTCAAACAATTATGGAAGAATGCAGTCAGGTAGCTAGCATCAAGATAATACCATCAAACTAAGGAATTGCACGCAATTAAACCAATAACTAGTCACATATCAATCAGGGAAATATAATAATAAAGTACGCAAATCTGACAAGAAAGTATATAAATCCACTAAAGATGCACACAACCAACTTCCACCGTCAAATGACCGCCCACTAGTTTACCCAGGCAATCGATCAAGCGACAACGTAGGAGTCCTGTCCCGTGGATAATTGCTCGCCTGCCTACGGGTGCTCTTGTCTGATCACAGCCCGTGTCAGAATGATTTCGCCACTTTCCAATAAAGTCAGGCTCCTTCCAACTTTGTTCGACGCAGTCCTCTGGATGATCCCATCAAACGTGTGTCCTCTTAGCCCACTCTAGTCTTGTGGACTTTCCTTAATGATTGCAATTGACAATAGCAATCAATAGTTTCTTTAATGTGAATGTGAATTTAAAATGAATAGTTTCTTTAGGGCGGTTCTTTTTCCAACACTTAAGTCCGTGCTTTCTTTGATCCTCGGGTTTATCTGCCCGACCACAGTCTTATTGGTCTCAACAGCCTTTCGAGTATCTGCACTCGGCTGTCTAGAACTTGCTTATCTCCTCCAATGCTTCTCTGTCCCGCGTATATATATACCGCTTAATTTGGCGGTTCTTTCTGGCATCACGTGACATAGCTCCTCCTTGCCGCGAAGGGCTACCCAATCAGATTTTTAGCTGTACCACATAATTAATTCTACTTAATCCGCTTTATTCTAGATCCCTTGACACCACTAGGTTATAGCTTGCGGTCGAAGACCTTACCTTTTCTGCCTTCGCCTGGTTTGGTTCATTGGGCGGGTCCGTTCCCATATATCTAGCCTAATCCATTGTATTTCTCGCTCATTTGACAGCTCCTATGCTAAGTTCGGCTTCATGTTTCCTGAATTTCTTATTCTACTAACAACGAGAGGTAAGCTGTCGGTCAGCGGGCTGCACTAGAGTCATCGCCCGGCCACTCACTACTAATTTTGAACTTACTGGTCGGTGAACTCTTTGTCGAACCAAAAATATCCCAGTTAATGCTTTCCAGTAAACTCAGGCGCCTAGAGACAATGAAAGCATACTGTCTCAATACGAAAATATCCAATCTGTGAATGGAGGTGGAGGCAGTTATTGCGACGTTACGCTGACTAAACGATAAACAATACGCACATGTCGTCTGCTAGGGATCAGATGTATGTAGTTGGGTCTTTGATTACAGCGCTCATATATATATATATATATATATATATATATATATATATATATATATATATATATATATATATATATATATATATATATATATATATATATAAATTGATATGCCGTGAATATTCTATGAGCGTTGGATGCAGAAACCTTGACCTTTTGACGTGGCGATCATGGCGAAACACATTATACATTTATTGCTTCTGTGGTCACGTTTCTATGCCTATGCCTTTCTGCCTGGCGATGCTGTGTTCTTCTCACTGCAGCTATTTCTATTATTATCTTAAGTTCTGTTTAAGCTCTTCTTCTCTGCAAAATTCATAACAACTAACTGTTTAGAATAAACTCCTCACGTATTTAATAACACAACACAGGTGCAGTTTTATGCTTCTTTTGCCAATACTTTTTACATTGTCAGTTACACAACACATTTATCAGTGCTTGC
>JACEFZ010019479.1:130000-180756 GCA_014155875.1 Cepaea nemoralis
AAGAAGGAACGAACACATTTTACTTTCAGTGTCAGAAACTGGGCACTCAAGCCCGTCTTACATTCGGCTCTTCTAATCACTCATCTTTCGCACATCAGTGATCTATTGTGAATGTTACATTCACTAAGAAAAGAAAAACATTGTCAGTTGAATACTGTGAACATCAACAACAGATATTATTATATTATGTGACAGGCAGGTGGGTAGACAGACAGACAGACAGACGCACACTCACATACAAAGGCACACACATACACACACAGAGACACACACACACACACTCACTCACACACACGCACACACACACACAAACACACACACACACACACACATGGAGGTAACGAGGTCGTAGATGTGTGGTGTCATCGCGCCAGTCTCAGGCCTGCTCGCCTAATTTGCGACACTTCGAAATTAAAGTTGGTGTGTTCTTTCCTTCTTTGTTCACTCCTGGGGGATCAGACAGTAGATGCATGAGGGTGTGTGTACAAGAGAGAGGTGTCTGTACAAGAGAGAGGTATCTGTACAAGAGAGAGGTGTGTGTACAAGTGAGAGGTGTCTGTACAAGAGAGAGGTGTCTGTACAAGAGAGAGGTATCTGTACAAGAGAGAGGTGTGTGTACAAGAGAGAGAGAGGTGTCTGTACAAGTGAGAGGTGTCTGTACAAAAAAGATTACGAGTGGAGGTTTGTGGCATCTGGGACGGTTGATGAATGGAGTTTGTGGTATCTGGGGTGGTTGATGAGAGGAGTTTGTGGCATCTAGTTCGGTTAATGAGTGAAGTTTGTCTCGTCTGGGATGGTTAATAAGCGGAGTTTGTGGCATCTGGGGCGGTTAATTAGTGGAGTTTGTGGCATCTGGGGCGGTTAATGAGTGGAGTTTGTGGCATCTGGGGCGGTTAATGAGTGGAGTTTGTGGCATCTGGGGCGGTTAATGAGTGGAGTTTGTGGCATCTGGGGTGGTTAATGAGTGGAGTTTGTGGCATCTGGGGCGGTTAATGAGTGGAGTTTGTGGCATCTGGGGCGGTTAATGAGTGGAGTTTGTGGCATCTGGGGCGGTTAATGAGTGAAGTTTGTGGCATCTGGGGCGGTTGATGAGTGGAGTTTGTGGCATCTGGGGCGGTTAATGAGTGGAGTTTGTGGCATCTGGGGTGGTTAATGAGTGGAGTTTGTAGCATCTGGAGGCGGTTAATGAGTGGAGTTTGTGGCATCTGTGACTGTCGATGAGTGGAGTTTGTGGTATCTGGGTGGTTGATGAGTGGAGTTTGTGGCTTCTGGGACGGTTGATGAGCCACTGGCACACAGGCACGGGGTCCTCAGAGTTAGGCACTGGGCGTAGCTCCCGTCTCAATACGGACAAACCAGTGAGGGAGGGAACTAGTCATTTACATCATACGGGAACATTTGCTTCTATATAATAAGATGTACAGTTTTTATCTCGTATAAACGGCATATGAACATCTACATTTCCTCTTTGAAGTGTCCCAATGAGTCTATTTCGCCCATCTATCTATGCGAAGATATTTCCTGTCGATCCTTGTTTTAACAGCAGGTGTTGCTTTGTCCCTGGATCGTGTAACCAATGCTCGGTAATTCAAGATTGGAAATCTTCGATAAGAATATGTAGTCTGTGTGGTCTGGGCTTATTATCTTGGCATAATGATGAATGCCTTGTGTTGGAGTATAATGTTGGCTGTCAGGTGTTCAACTCTAGTGTTGGATGTCTGTCGACACAAGTTCTCTGAAACTTGATAGTGTTGATTATCCAACAGATTTCCTCAGATGGGGGTCAGACAGACCAGCTGTGTGAAATTACATCATAGCGGCATGGGGTTTTACTGGAAATAACCGGGGGGCGGGGGGAAGGGGTGGCACAGATAATAATAGCTAAATGCAGACATACACATAACATAACTCAATCTAGATATAAACATGAAATAACTCAGTGCAGACGTAGGCATAAACTCAAAAACAAGCGTAGCTGCATACAAAACTAACTGATTAAACTACTACCGAAGCCAGGGTGAGTCGTGGATGGTTGTTAGTTAAGTCAAGAATGTTTATTGAGTTGGGGACGCTCGGAGTGTCATCTTTATTCGCTGAGTTATGGGCGATTGGTGATCCATGCAAGAGTGCTACGGTTTTGATGCTTGATGAGTAATAGATGCTTGGTGAATAATAGACGCTTGTTGAGTAATTGACGCTTGTTGGGTAATTGACGCTTGTTGGGTAATAGACGCTTGTTGAGTAATTGACGCTTGTTGGGTAATTGACGCTTGTTGGGTAATTGACGCTTGTTGGGTAATTGACGCTTGTTGAGTAATTGACGCTTGTTGGGTAATTGACGCTTGTTGGGTAATAGACGCTTGTTGAGTAATTGACGCTTGTTGGGTAATAGACGCTTGTTGAGTAATTGACGCTTGTTGGGTAATTGACGCTTGTTGAGTAATTGGCGCTTGTTGGGTAATTGACGCTTGTTGGGTAATAGACGCTTGTTGAGTAATTGACGCTTGTTGGGTAATAGACGCTTGTTGAGTAATTGACGCTTGTTGGGTAATTGACGCTTGTTGAGTAATTGACGCTTGTTGGGTAATTGACGCTTGTTGGGTAATTGACGCTTGTTGGGTAATAGACGCTTGTTGAGTAATTGACGCTTGTTGGGTAATTGACGCTTGTTGGGTAATTGACGCTTGTTGGGTAATAGACGCTTGTTGAGTAATTGACGCTTGTTGGGTAATAGACGCTTGTTGAGTAATTGACGCTTGTTGAGTAATTGACGCTTGTTGAGTAATAGACGCTTGTTGAGTAATAGACGCTTGTTGGGTAATTGACGCTTGTTGGGTAATTGACGCTTGTTGAGTAATTGACGCTTGTTGAGTAATTGACGCTTGTTGGGTAATAGACGCTTGTTGAGTAATTTACGCTTGTTGAGTAATGACGCTGTTGGGTAATTGACGCTTGTTGGGTAATAGACGCTTGTGGGTAATTGACGCTTGTTGGTAATTGACGCTTGTTGGGTAATTGACGCTTGTTGGGTAATTGACGCTTGTTGGGTAATTGACGCTTGTTGGGTAACTGACGCTTGTTGAGTAATTGACGCTTGTTGGGTAATAGACGCTTGTTGAGTAATTGACGCTTGTTGAGTAATTGACGCTTGTTGGGTAATTGACGCTTGTTGGGTAATAGACGCTTGTTGGGTAATTGACGCTTGTTGGGTAATTGACACTTGTTGGGTAATTGACGCTTGTTGAGTAATTGACGCTTGTTGGGTAATTGACGCTTGTTGAGTTATAGAGACTTGTTGAGTTATAGAGGCTTGTTGGGTAATTGACGCTTGTTGAGTTATAGAGGCTTGTTGAGTTATAGAGGCTTGTTGAGTTATAGAGGCTTGTTGGGTAATTGACGCTTGTTGAGTTATAGAGGCTTGTTGAGTTATAGACGCTTGTGGTGTCCACGATACTTACAGCGTGAAAAACGAGTCGTCGCTGAACATGGTCGTAGTATTTTAACTTTGTAATATAGCAGTGACATGATAATGATCAGGCGTACGAGTGTTGCTATAGTAGTAGTAGTAGTAGTAGTAGTAGTAGTAGTAGTAGTAGTAGTAGTAGTAGTAACAGTGGCGGCAGCAGAGGCAGTAGTAGTAGCAGCCTGACTGACTGATTGGCACCTGGCAGTCTTGACGGACGGTGGAGTATAAAATGGAGTTAAGTCTCCCCATAGCACACCGCCTGGGCTGAATTTACAGATTATGTGTTCCCCAAGCAGCATAGTCTCTCGGTCTGTCTAGTTCACTCCAGAGGAAAGGTAACACCAATACGTCTGGAGCGAGACAAGCTGAAGAAGCTGCCGGATCAGTAAAGCAATGCTCTAACTGTCCGTCTTTCGGAGCTTCGATCCTAGACCAGTTGCCGACCAAGGCTTAGGGCCTTGTCTGCCCTGACATTACATTTAGTCTTTAGTTGCATTTCCTCGCACTAAGGTAATGCTTGAAACTCCCCCCCCCACCCTCCCTCCCCCAATTACGTCCCTCTGCCCGAAGGAGTTAGCACAATATGAGGTATTGGGTTTAGTAGGCGCTGCCAATCATTCGGAGCTAACAGAAAGCAGGTAGCACCGTCTACTATCATACGGTGCTTCAGTCATATCTGACTAAGACCTGACTTAATAGTAGTAGTATAGTTATAGAAGTGTAGAAGCATAGTTGTAGCAGTAGTAAAAGTATAGTTGTGGTAGTGTAGTAGTAATAGTATAGCAGCAGCAGTGAGGTGAGATTCTAGAACTCGAGCGAGTTCAAGCTACACAACTGGGATGGTAAACATATGTGGTCTAACTGGCAAATGTTGCCAAAGATTGTGTTCAAATGTCGGGAGCAGCAGAGAAGACCCCCGTCAGATTGTTGATTGCCAGCCTGTGTTTGTGCAGAATCTGTCAGCGGACATAACTAAACACCAGCCACTATTTACATAAACACGATTATACCATAGAAATCCCAGGCACAATTTACACAAACACACGAGTAGAAATACCTGCCACGATTTACACATACATGCGGATAGAAATCCTAGTCACGATTTACACAAACACGTGGGTAGGCATGCCTGTAACATCCGCCACGCCAGAGACAATAAGGAGAGGTCGAAGGCCGCCACTGTGTGGTCCTCACAAGGATGTCACTAAGCCACACACAACCACAGTGTGTATGTTCCAAGATGGCCGTGTGTCATTCTTTACTCGCAGGAACAGCAACACAGAGCCATGGAGGTATAGTATGTAGCGTGCTTGGTTACCAGCACAGGGTGGTGGGTTCAATTCCCAATGCGACTCTTAGGTCAACTCATGTATTAAGAATGGGCACCACCAATTGTCCACTGGGGTTAGATTTTTAAACAAAATACGGATTGACGGCGTGGAATTGAACACTTGATCCCAACTCATTATCCAATGATCTAATATATGTGCATGCCTAACACTTCACACCCATACGGCAATATCCGCCACTGGGTAGCTCTTGTACAGATCACGTGGAGTTAGTTAGTTAGTCGACAGATCATCCTCACTGCAGATCGAACCATTCAGTCCATAAGTGTTCGGATCCCCTCCTCAGCAAACCCCGCAACGTGTAGCGGCTAACGACACTAGTTCTGTGTTGGTTTATCAATCTTCTTTGGCTTCCTGCGTAGTGTTCTTGTTTGGCCACACCTCTTTTAATTTTCTGTTCTCGCAGTCTGGCCATGGTTGTAGATTTACAGTCATCACTTGGTTCTCGCAAAAGTCTTATTTCTCGTAGAGCATTCCCAATGTCAGCCTGGTCCATGGCGCGTCCGCCCTCCACAGTAGCTTTACCTGTGAGCTTGTCAGCCCGCTCATTTCCTTGTACTCCCGTATGCCCTGGCACGAAGATGAAACTAATCTTTGCCAGCCGAGACCTCTCCAGAGGCAGCAACTATTCTCTTCGGACCGACCCCTCCTCTATCCTCTTGATCATGTTCATTGAGTCGCTAAGGAAACATGCCCTAGTGAATGTTTGTGTCTCGAGCCATGTTATTGCTTTACTTACTGCCATGACGTCAATAGTCAGGTTACTTGTATTGAATTTACCACAGAATCCCGACTGCATACGACAGCCGGAGAAACAGCAAGACAATTGGCTTGTTTGAGTGGTCTGAACCGAATGTCACGGACATTGTCTGTGGGGTTGACAGGTTTTCGATAAAGTGAGACATGTCGACATGATAAGGATGCTTGAAGATCTACAAATTGATGGAAAAGACCTTAGACTTTGTAGGATTATTAATGTAAATGGCCGTTGAATAAATGTCTAGGGTTATAATGCCCGGGTACACACTATATGAATCGGTACAATTATCTTGGAACAGTTATAACATCTGATGGGAGATGCCTTGAAGAGATTAGAACAAGAATCGCCATGGCGAAAATAGCCTTTAGCAAGATGAAAAACATTCTGACCAATAAAAAGATGTCAATTGAAACGAGAAAAAGAGTGTTGAGGGGATACATAGAGCCTGTTCCTTTGTATGGATGTGAAACTTGGACAATGAGCAGTCAAGCTGAAAAGCATCTGATGGCTGCAGAAATGTGGTTTTGAGAAAATGCAAAGAATACCCTGGACAGACAGAAAAACCAATGACCAAGTAACATCTCACTCATACATATGCCTCTTGTACCTTGCGGTGTCGAGGGAGTATAAACTGTGAGAGTGCCGGTTATGGGCTTAGTAAATCGACATTCCATGGATTCTGTTATTCCCTCAAAACCAACGTTTACGTGGTCGGCCTCTTCCTCTGTTTCCATCTGGTCTGTACTCATTGCTTGTTGTGGATGCTGTTTACTGGTGCCTACTTGCATGGCCAAAACCCTTTGACTTGCTGCTTTCTAATAAAACTAGAGCAGTTTTAAACCCTATTTTAGTCTGATTCTTCATTTCTGATCTATCTCTTCTGATACTTTAGTATTCTTCTCAGAACTCATTTCTGTTGTTGTGATTTTTCTTTTCTCTTTTTCTGTCATTGTCCAGGTTTGGCATTGGTAGCAGAGAGTTGGTAGGAAGATTGTGTTGTAAAGTGCTTTCTTAGTAGTTATTGATACATGTTTGTTCTTTAGTATTGGTGCCATTTGTCCAATGAGTTGATTTGCCTTATTGCACCTATTTTCGATCTCGTCTTCTGATCTGCCATTTGATGATATTATACTTCCTAGGTACTTGAAGCTCTTTACTTGTTTCAAGGGATGTTCGTTTAGGTGAATTGTTGCTGTTTGTTCTTCTTTAGTTATAGTCATTACCTCTGTTTTGCTTGTGCTAATTTTCATGTTATGTTCCCTACACATTTCGTTTAGACTATTCATGTGGTCTTGTAATTCAGCTTCTGATTTTGCTATTAGTGCTTGGTCGTCCGCAAACAGGAGTTCTCTAATGGTTAGATTTGCAGATGGTTCTTCTTCTGTGTTCTCGTCATGCGGTATTCTTGCTGTCTCTGCTTGGCTGGTTTCTTTACATATGTTGTCTATATATGTTATGAACAAGAGAGGGGACAGGACACAACCTTGTCGTACTCCAGATCTTATGGTGAAGGGTTCTGAGTGTTCTCCAGTTGCTCTCACTATGCATTCACTGTTGTTGTATAAATTCTGCATAGGTTTGTTAGATGTGTACTCACTCCATATTGTTTAAGGATTTTCCCACAGCTTGTTTCTATCTACCCTATCAAATGCCTTTTCATTGGTCGACAAAGGCTAAGTAGGGAGTGTTCATTGAATTCAATTGATTTTTCTATAAATTGTCCTAAGAGCAAAAATGGCGTCTGTTGCATCCTTTGTTTTTCCTAAATCCAAGCTGCGTTTCGCTTAGCTGGGGTTCTAAAGTAGTTCGTAATCTTTTTCAAGAATTTGCAAAATATTTTCCCAGTATGACTCAACAGTGAATGCCTCTGTATTGTGTGCAATCTCTTTTGCTGCCTTTGTTTTTTCCAAATTGGGATAATTATGGCATTTCCCCAGTTCTCGTGGTGTCTGTTGTTCTACCCAAACATGGTTGAATAGTCTATGTAGCCAAGCTGTTCCTACTTTCCCTTGCTGCTTTAATTAGTTCATTTGGTATTCATCCTGTCCTGGTTGGATTTGTTTAATGGGGCTAATCTGTGGCTTCTATAATTTTCTTCTTTTAGTATGTCTGGTTTCTATGTCCTCGGTGACATCTGTGTAGGTCTCTTGAATTCCTGTGACATCTGATGGGATGTTGAGAAGTTGTTCGAAATACTGCTTCCATCTTATTAGATCTGTTTTTGTTCACTTATTGGTTCTCCATTTCGCTGTTAATTATTTCCCAGTTGGGTCAAAGGGTTCTCCTCTGGTTCGCATTGCACTTATCTTTTTGTAGAAGTTTCTGGTTGCCTCCTTGTAGTTTTTTATTTAGGGTTTTCTCCATACTCTTCCCAGTCTTTTTTGTTTTGCCCTCTTTACTATTCTACTCACATGTCTTCTCGCTATTCTGTATTCTCTGTAATCACATTCCTGTTTGCTCTTCAACCACTTTTTATATTTTTCCTTTTTTTCTTTTACCGCTTTCTTACTTCTGCTTTCCACCAACTTGGTTATTTTCTTTATCCGTGTTTGCGTTTTTTCGTGGTTCCGCATGTTATTTTTGCAGTATTTAACATGCTTGATTTGAATATCTCCCATTCTTCTTCCACCAAGTACTACAGGAGACAAATGAACATCGTAGACTGATTAGAGAAATTAGACGTAGGCAGTCAACATTTTTTGGACATGTTATGAGAAGAAATGGGTTGGAGAACTTAGTGACAACTGGCAAGATCGAGGGGAACAGACCAAGAGGAAGACCGAGAGGAAAATACATGGATGGCTTGGCCACATGGCATGGACGAGACAGGAACACTGAGCTGATCCACGACACTGGTGATCGAGTGAAATGGCGAGTCATGACCGCCCACGCTTTCCGGCATGGGGCATGGCACATGATTGATTGATTGATTGATTGACACACTATAAGACATTGGATCGAGTCAGTTTCTCTGTTAGAAATCTCCAGGAATATAGAGTAGTTTTGCTATATTGATGTAAGGATTGGGACTGAACGTAAGAGATCCCAGCCCACCCTATAAAGATAAGACTACCCTCCTGAAGAACAAGAGCAGAGAACAGGTCAAGTAACCACAGACCTCTAGCAAGCTGTTGTCCTTCTATGGGACATATGGGTCTATGTGTTGGCTGACCTCCCACTTTAGTTCTCTGTACATATATAACAGTAGCACATTTCTCTACAATCACAAAAACGTTGTAACTCTGGTCACAAGACAATAAAGACACTCCTGGTCCTACTTATATCTTTATTAATAGAATCTCAGCAATCACTTACAAGACTCTACAATCTTATAAAACATCATAACCAAACAAATACATTATCAAAACCGTGAATTACTCTCTAATCTAAAACTCCTCTCCCCTCCTCTGCCTCTCCCCTCACCTAAAACCAAACAACCCTCAAATCCTGATGGTTGTGTCTCCCGAATAACCATCGGGGACTACCTTTTTATCTATGTTCAATCCAATCAAACACAATACATATATATTACTACTTTATCTCTATCTCTAACGTAAATAAGGCAGATCACGAATCTTGGATCTGGCGGGGGATTGTGTCATTGTCCCTAATAAGTCTTGAATAAGCAAATCCTCTGAATCAGGAGAATGTATAATCACCCCACACTGGGCTTCTCACAACTGTCTCTATTCTCCAAAGGAAAAAGTCCTATGAAGACGCGTATACAGTTCTATAATGATTCTCTAAGTAGTCTCCTGTTGATATAGATGGGTTCATCCCATCCTGAATTGACCAAACACCATACTGTGTTACTGTAAAAAGGCTCTCTGGATGCCGAACACTGTGATTGTGGATATGGAATCAATGACGTTGATGTAATCCCTTTTATGGTGGAACATAATTGACAGACAAATGTAACTGTCCACAACTGTTCCTAAAGGACTTTAGATAACAATGATGATGTTGTGACTTGAATTCTATACTACCAAATCTTCTTAGGTCGTGAGAGGAAAATAGGTCTGCACTAAACAGGGATTTCACCCATTGGTCACCATCATTCATAATTATGGAAATGGTGAAGCCCGGACCATCAACGAAGTCGCTAGGGTTGTTAGTGAAGGAAGGACTCTCCATAAGCATCGGTCATAGCTAGCTTGAACATCTCTAGGCGGCCTCCCGCGGATTATAAGGTTAACATGCTTCATCGAAGATAAAGACGCATCCACAATGTCTCAGTGCGACATTGAAACAAACAGGGGTCCCGTAGCTGGTTTCAGATCTCAATCAATTGATTATGACCGCTTATAGGAAAAGTACAATCCAGTCCTTAAGCTTTTGCAGACCGGCTTCCGATGATCCGGTAACAAATCAATAGGTTCTCTCAGACGAAATTGGGGGTTTAAGATGGTACCCCTTTTCAGGTTCATACCGCACTTGGCTTATGCGGTGTAAAACATTCGATGACAAAAACAAAGGGAGTTAACCCTGACTTGATTTTCTCGCAACTGCCGGAAAGATAAAAATGAGTTGTCTCCCTCGACAGGCCTTACTGTAAGTGCAAAACCCGTATAACGATTCTGGTTTGCCTATTTTGGGATATAAGCCAATAAATTTTGACTCCGCCAATTGTCCCTCGCCATTTGCCTCCAGTGCCTAAAAGATTGAAAACGACAAGCACTGTACATCATGGCATAATATACATTTTCATTTTGCACAAACAGAGACACACATTGGCAATAAAACAAGAGGACAGGGGCATTCCCCGCTGTTCTCTGCTAGTTACTTTGTACCTAAATCTCTGTTGACAAACGGGGTCTCTACGCATTGCCCGTAAACTAATTCGTCTAGAGTCGGGGATTTGGGACGGTCGTCTAAATTGACCCTACCCACCTCACGATAAGACACACCGACGAACAAGACAAACACAGATACCGAAAAATATATACTCTCACCTACACATGATAACACCCACACTATGAGAGTACAACAATCTGTTCTAGAACATTACCGGGAGTGTCTTTGACTAAACTGTCTACTCTTAGCAGTCGGGGTTGTTAATATCCGCTCCTATGTCTTGTTATATTGGCAAGCAACTCTGCACGATTTACGGCATTTAGAAATGAGTATGTAGGTATGTAGGCCGTTCTCATGAATTGGACTTAGCCAACAGGACATGCAGGACCCTCCAAACCGTCTGAAGCAATGGAGTGTCCTAACTAACGGTTTCCCCAGGCTGTCATACACACAAACTTAACTCCCCCCCCCCCCCCGACATATTCCGTACACAGATGACGTAAAGATTCACACTCAATATGTATGCTTACATGTTATGAACCTTAACAAATGCACTATTTAGCACATGAATAGTTTACTAGAAGTCTTGTAAATACCAATCTATTATTTAGAGAGTATTGAACCGAATGTGGAGATATAGTGAACTCTCCATATCAAGATCTTCACCATTATATGAATCAGTAATCATAGCAGGATAGGAATTGTAGGCAGAGAATTATGACACCGTGGTATAGACGTTCGAGATGCAAAGTTCGAACCTCAGGCTGTTGTCTTACAGAAGTAATGTTGCAGTTTCAAACTTCAACAAAATACATAAGTTACATATATTATATGTAACTTATCAAACAGATATGAATCATTCAAAAAACAAAACAAAAAAAAAAACAAAAAACAATTGTCCTCACCATCAGCAAAAGAAGGCACTGTTGGCGGAAAAAAACCAACACCCTCCCGATAGAACTACATCTGCTTAGGGGGAACGTTCAGACTCAAGTGACTATGTCTGGTCTGGCCAGGGAAGAGCCTCTAATGCATTCTATTTTCAGACCTGGCACCAAATTCCGCCTCGTTATCAACTCTGACATGCGTTACCTTATAAAGCGACGCCAATCGCTTACACGTGAAATTCTCTTTTCCTAGAAAAGTATTTATACTCGTCTGCAAACTGGAGAAACTCGGACACTATGTCACAGACTTTAAAAAATATATTTTGGAAACAACAAGCTGCCTTCAGAATTGAGAACGATGTAGGCCTATTAAAAGAGGTGTGAGACAGGAATGTGCAATGTCTTCAGATCATTTTTACGTGTACAGTGAGAATATTTTCAGAATTCAGAGGATATGGAAGGAATCAACATTGAGGGATCATACGTCAATAACATTAGATATGCAGATGATACAGTCTTGATTGCAGACAATGAGCAGGATCTGCAACATTTAGTAGATGCGGTTGTTGCACACAGTGAACAAGTAGGGTTAGAACTGAATAGTGAGAAGACACAGATTATGGTCGTCACCGGGAAGAAGGAAATACCACAATGTGATGTACGACTAAATGGCCATATTCTTAAGCAAGTGAATAGATACAATTATCTCGGCACAGTCATAACATCTGATGGGAGATGCCTTGAAGAGATTAGAACAAGAATTGCAATGGCGAAGGTAGCCTTTTGCAAGATGAAAAACATACTGACCAATAAAAAGATATCAATTGAAACGAGAAAAAGAGTGTTGAAGTGCTACATAGAACCTGTACTTTTGTATGGATGTGAAGCGTGGACAATAAGCAGTCAGGCTGAAAAACTTCTGATGGGTGAGAAAATGTGGTTTCTAAGGATAATGCAAAGAATACCATGGACAGACAGAAAAACCAATGAGCAAGTCCTTCAAGAAACAAATGAAGATCGTAAACTGATTAGAGACATTAGACGTAGACAGTCAAAATTGTTTGGACATGTTATGAGAAGAAATGAATTGAAGAACTTGGTGACAACTGGCAAGATCGAAGGGAAGAGAGCAAGAGGAAGACCGAGAAGTAAATAACTGGATGGCTTGGCCACATGGCATGGTCGAGACAGGAACACGGAGCTGATCCACGACTCTGGTGGTTGAGTGAGATGGCAGAACATGACCGCCCAGGCTTATCGGCATGGCACGTGATGGATGGATGACAGACACAGATGTGCTCTGATTGTGTGGCTTCTAACATGGCAAATTGACAGTTGCTTGAGGCGTCTCCCGCTGGCCACATCTGCTTCTTGGCACTCTTCTCACTTGCATGTGCCTAGTAACTGCCATTTCAATTGCCCTTCATTTTCTTATGGGAGGGACGCAAGCTGTAGCCAATAACAATGTTTAGTTGACTCTCTATAATTTGAAGTGCGGTCGTTTGTTCTCTATCAATGGTTAGCTAACTCTCAGCAATGGTCAGTCCACTCTCCTCTCCAACAATGATCAGTCCCCGCTCCAAGAATGGTCAGTCCACTCTCCTCTCCAACAATGATCAGTCCCCGCTCCAAGAATGGTCAGTCCACACTAAAGCAATGGTTAGTTCATGCTCCAACAATGATGAGTCCACTCTCCAACAATGGTCAGTTAACTCTCCAACAATGGTCAATCCTCACTCCAACAAAGGTCATCCTCACTCCAATAATGGTCAATCCTCACGCCAATAATGGTCAATCCTCACTCCAATAATGGCCATCCTCACTCCAATAATGGTCAATCCTCACGCCAATAATGGTCAGTCTACTCTCCAACAATGGTCAGTCCTCATTCCAGCAATAGTAAGTCCATTCTCCAACAATGTTGATCGCCCTCTACGGATCACATGACCAGTTACGTCACACAAACACCGGGCGCCATGAGCAGACAACATAGCGGCTTTAGGTTATCAGCACAAACAACATACATACAACAAAACACGTGATTATCGAGTCTACAAATGTCTGTCTGCAAACACTCCCGCCACACCCTACAGCCGCGGCACCAGCATGTCGTGGGACACTGTCGTCTGCCACAGGAAGGAACAAAACCTGAAGCTGCCTTGTAGGCGTTTTGAGATCTATTGGTATATGGTGCTGACCGAATATTTGTACAGACTGATCGGTGCTGGATATTTGACATGGTCATTATCATTCCGGCTGCCGTTAGTTCCCAGAACATTTCCAGATACTCAGGAAATAGGTCAGTCTGGAAGTCTAGATCAGTTAAAACTAAAAAAAGGAACCTGGCTCTATAGCAGGGGTGGCCAACCTTTTCAGCAGGCGGGCCAAATTTCAGAAATAATATTTCCTGCCGGGCCACGCACCTAATGTATTTTGTTAATTAAAGTAAACAAGCAAGCGTGCTACAGCTTCGACCACATCGTCGTTTCCCACTTCGCGGGTCGCAACATGACTCCCGGCGGGCCGCATGCGGCCTGCGGGCCTCGTGTTGGCCAACCTTTGTGTATAGGGTTTGACAATCATAATCTATGGGTTGGTATGTAGGTGAGCTGGCCTACAGTGTGGGGAGATAGGGTTTGTAACACGTGATCTCTGGGTCGCTAGGTAGGTGAGCTGGTCTACAGTGTGGGGAGATAAGGTTTGTAACACGTGATCTCTGGGTCGGTAGGTGAGCTGGCCTACAGTGTGGGGAGATAAGGTTTGTAACATGTGATCTCTGGGTCGGTAGGTGAGCTGGCCTACAGTGTGGGGAGATAAGGTTTGTAACACGTGATCTCTAGGTCGGTAGGTGAGCTGGCCTACAGTGTGGGGAGATAGGGTTTGTAACACGTGATCTCTGGGTCGCTAGGTAGGTGAGCTGGCCTACAGTGTGGGGAGATAAGGTTTGTAACACGTGATCTCTGGGTCGGCAGGTGAGCTGGCCTACAGTGTGAGGAGATAAGGTTTGTAACACGTGATCTCTGGGTCGGTAGGTGAGCTGGCCTACAAGTGTGGGGAGATAAGGTTTGGAATACATGATCTCTGGGTCGGTAGGTAGGTGAGCTGGCCTACAGTGTGGGGAGATAGGGTTTGGAACACGTGATCTCTGGGTCGGTAGGTAGGTGAGCTGGCCTACAGTGTGGGGAGATAAGGTTTGTAACACATGATCTCTGGGTCGGTAGGTGAGCTGGCCTACAGTGTGGGGAGATAAGGTTTGTAACACATGATCTCTGGGTCGGTGGGTAGGTGAGCTGGCCTACAGTGTGGGGAGATAAGGTTTGTAACACATGATCTCTGGGTCGGTGGGTAGGTGAGGTGGCCTACGGTATGGAGAGAGCTCTGTGAATGTCAGACTCGACATGTTTGTGTGTACGGTTTCCTGCCATGCCCGTGACGTCATCCCACCGTGGTGCGAGTGCGTGCGGAGGTACTTACTTTCCACACGCCGTCCTCAGGGTGAAATAGCACTGGCTTCTCGTGTCAATGATATTTGTTTCCTTAAGGCAAGTAGTAGTAGAATACGCATCATCATCATTATCACCATGTGCCGTGCCGATAAGCGCGATAGACAAACGTTCACAACGTGAACAGATTACCAGCGTATTGAACCAGTTGTTTTTTATTTTCCTCACTTCACCATTCGGGCAAGCCATCTAAAAATTAGACATCTATATTCAAAGACATTTATGCGCTGTTCAGCTTGTTTAGTAAGTGTGTCGAGATCTCACAGGCGTATGTTGTAATAGGAAAGATGCATGTGTCGAGATCTCACAGGCGTATGTTGTAATAGGAAAGATGCATGTGTCGAGATCTCACAGGCGTATGTTGTAATAGGAAAGATGCATGTGTCGAGATCTCACAGGCGTATGTTGTAATAGGAAAGATGCATGTGTCGAGATCTCACAGGCGTATGTTTAATAGGAAAGATGCATGTGTCGAGATCTCACAGGCGTATGTTGTAATAGGAAAGATCCACGCTCTTAATTAAAAATCTAATTTTTGTAGTACTATCTGTCCCACTCCACAATTTATTTAGCTGTGTTTGTTTTTGAAGCGCAATAGATATTCGTCTTTTAATTTCCTTCATTATGTTACAACTTTTGGAAATTAATGACCCAAGATATTCCTTCGGCTCCACATGTTCTTATCTGGCAATTTGACAGCGGAACTGCTGCGCAGTCTCCCTGGACACAAACGATGTGCAACGTCCTGGTAACGTTTTATACCTATACTCCTATACTGTTTATGTTTACGTTTTAATATTTAATTATTATTTTGTTTTTAAATTTCGTGTTGTTCCTTAGATCTGTTTGTGTTATTCCCGATGACGATTACTTTGTGAATGATATCCTCGCGCCTCTACTTTCCACCAGCTAGTCTAGAGTGGTTTGTGGACTGCAGGCTTAGTCTGTGGCTAGAACTGTCGTCGGTCTACCTCCGGATATTTATTATGCGAACCTTCAACTTGAGTTTCCTCCAGACCTGTGATGTTTGAGGGGTATTCCTTCAATGGTCACACATGTTGGGCAATCACATGATACAGCATGTCTTTATCCTTGATCACACATTTTGGGCAGATCACGTGCTACAACACATCTGTATCCTTGGTCACACATGTTTGACATGTTGACATGTACTGATGAAGAATCAGATTCGCTGGGCTGGTCACTTGACTCGCATGCCAGATCACAGGCTCCCTAAACGAATTTTCTACAGCGAACTGCGTTGTGGTAAACGCTCCCAAGGTGGCCAGAGAAAACGCTTTAAAGACACTCTGAAAATCTCACTGAAGGCTTTTGGAATTCATCATGACACCTGGGAGACTGCTGCCAGAGACCACACACACACACACACACATACATATACACACACGCGTGCGCGCTCACAAATATAGATATACATCTGAGCGTATAAAGCTATTGTAAGAAAGACAATCTGAGGTGAATAGTTCTTGCTTCCTTGTCTCCTGACATTCTTCTCTCCGTATCTCTCTTTCTGTCGCTCCCTTTATCCCTCTTTCTTTCTATTTCTCACCCATCTTTCCTCCTCTCCCCTTATCTGTCTCACCCCCTCTCGTTATCTTTCCCTCTTTCTCTTGTGTGGGGGGATGTGTGTGTGTGTGTATTGGTGGGGGATTGTGTGTCGGTGGGGATGTGTGTGGTTGTTGGGGTGTGTGGGTGATTGTGAAATGTGTGAGTGGGCGGGGAAATGTGTGTGTGGATGGAAAGATGTGTGGGTATGGGTGGTTGATGTGTGAGTGGGTGAGGGATATGTGTGTGTGGTGCGGGATGTGCGTGTGTGAGGGGTATGTGTGTGTGTTTGGAGGGTGTGTGGGTGGGTGTAGCATGTGTGTGAGGGGGAGCTTGAGTGGATAGGGGTATGTGTGAGTGGGTGGAAAGATGCGTGTGGGTGGGTGAGGGATGTGTGTGTGGGTGGGTGCGAGATGTCTGGATTGGTGAGTGGGTGGAGGGATGAGTGGCAGATGTGTGGTGAGTGGAGGTGTGTGGTGGATGGGGGATGTGTGGGTATGGGTGGATGATGTGTGAGTAGGTGAGGGATGTGTGTGTGGGTTGGTTGGTGCGCATGTGTGTGGGAGGGGGGATGTGTCACATAACATGAGAATATGCATTGTTTATGCTTACAACATTCATTTGATTATGTTTTTTCCGTATGTGAATGCATCCTGCACTGTTGATGAACGAAAGATGAGTGATTGGAAGGGCCGAATGTAAGACAGGCCTCCGCGCCCAATTTGTTACCCTTTGAAAATAAAGATCAATTCAATTCAATTCAATTCTTGCTGCTGTTTTTATTTCCCTCTCCTCCCTCCCTTTGGCTCTCTCTCTCTATCTTTCTCCCGCTCTTTGGCTCTCTCTCTGTCTTCCTCCCTCCCTTTGGCTCTCTCTCTCTCTCTATCTTTCTCCCGCTCTTTGGCTCTCTCTCTGTGTCTTCCTCCCTCGCTTTGGCTCTCTCTCTCTCTCTCCTCTCCTTCTCATCATCCCTGCATGCACTCCCCGATGCATCTGTTGGTAATCAATAAATGATCTATGCTCGCGGTCACCCATAAAACCTCTCTCTCTCTCTCTCTCTCTCTCTCTCTCTCTCTCTCTCTCTCCTCCCTCCCTTTGGCTCTCTCTCTTTCTCTCTCTCTCTCTTTCTCTCTCTCTCTGTCTTCCTCCCTCCCTTTGGCTCTCCTCTCTGTGATTGTGGGGGGTGTCTGTGAATGGGATATATCTGTGTGGGTGGGAGTGTGTGAGTGTGGATGGGGTAAATATGAGTGGGTGGAGGATGTATGTGTGGGTGTGAGGATGTTGGTAGGTGGAGGATGTGTGAGTGGGTGGGGAGATGTGTGGGCGGGGATGTGTATGGGGAATGTATGTGGGAATGTGTGTGTGTGGGGGGGAATGTGTTTATGGGCGGGGTTTTATGTGGGAGGGGAGATGTGTGAGAGGTGGGGGAGGTGTGGGATGTGCAGGTGATTGAAGGATGCATGCATATGCTGGGGGGAGGATCTGAGCACCTATGGACATGTCCGGAGTGCAATGAAGATACCCCAACTGATAACTGATAACTGATGCGAGGATGGGGGATGTGTGTTTGGCTTGGTGGTTGGGGTGTGTGTGGGTGGGAGGGTAGATGAGAAGTGCCTGTGTGGATGGGCGCGTGGGTGATGTGTGGGTGTATGAGTGGTTGATGGATGAGTACGTGAGTGGGTGGATGTGTGTGAGAGATGAGTGTATGGGTGGGGGAGGTGTGTAGTTGTGAGAAGATGTGTGTGGGCGGCGGATGTGTGTGGGTGGCGGGATGCGTGTGGGTGGGAGGGGTGTGTTTTTGAGTTATGGATGGGGGATATGTGTGGGCAGGTGGGGAGATGTGTTTATGGGTGGGGATGTGTGTATAGGTGGGGATGTGTAGTTGAGAGGTGGCGAATATTGGGTGGGTGAAGGGTGTAGGTTGGCTGATGTGTGTGTGGGTGGGTGGGGAAAATTGTGAGAGTGCGGGATATGTGTGTGGATAGGTGCGGGATGTGTGGGTTGGCGGGGGTATGTGTGTGTGGTTTCTTCTTCTTCTTCTTCTCTTCTTCTTCTTCTTCTTCTTCTTCTTCTTCTTCTTCTTCTTCTTCTTCTTCTTCTTCTTCTTCTTCTTCTTCTTCTTCTTCTTCTTCTTCTTCTCTTCCTCCTCCTCCTCCTTGCTTCCGCTTCTTCTTCTTCTTCTTCTTCTTCTTCTTCTTCTTCTTCTTCTTCTTCTTCTTCTTCTTCTTCTTCTTCTTCTTCTTCTTCTTCTTCTTCTTCTTCTTCTTCTTCTCCTCCTCCTCCTCCTCCTCCTCCTCATTCTTCTTCTTCTTCTTCTTCTTCTTCTTCTTCTTCTTCTTCTTCTTCTTCTTCTTCTTCTTCTTCTTCTTCTTCTTCTTCTTCTTCTTCTTCTTCTTCTTCTTCTTCTTCTTCTTCTTCTTCTTCTTCTTCTTCTTCTTGGTGTGTGAGGATGTGTGTGTGGGTGGGGAAATGTGTGTGGGTGGGGGATCAGTGGGTGGGTGGCGGCATGTATGTTTGCCTGGTTCTGTGTGAGTGCGTGGAGGTATGTGTGGGTGGGTGGGGGAGGCTTGGTGGGTGGGGGATGTGTTGGTGGCTGCGGGATATGATGGTGGATGTGGGATGTGTCTCACAACATTGCAATATGCACTGTTTATGTTTACAACTTTCATTAGATAGTTTTTTTTTGGTTTTCTTATGAGAATGTATCATGCGTAATATGCATTGTTTGTGCTTACAAAATCCATGTGACAATGTTTTTTCCCCTATGTTAATGTAACATGCACATTTGATGAATGAAAGATGAGTGATTGAAAGGTCCGAATGTAAGACGGGCCTGCGTGCCCAATTTGTTACCCTTTTAAAATAAAGTTTGTTCGTTCGTTCGTTCGTTCGTTCGTACGTTCGTTCGTTCTTCCTCCCTCCCTTTGGCTCTCTCTCTCTCTCTCTCTCTCTCTCTCTCTCTCTCTCTCTCTCTCTCTCTCTCTCTCTCTCTCTCCTCTCCTTCTCATCATCCCTGCATGCACTCCCAGATGCATCTGTTGGTAATCAATAAATGAACTATGCTCGTGGCCGCCCATAAAACCAGCTCACAAATAAACAGTCTGTTAGATGTTGAGCGTACAAAGAACGCCCTCCTGGCCCAGGTCGCATGAAAGAGAAAACTGGGTCACACATTTAGCTGGCTCCCTCGTCTGTGCATTCCCTGGCTAATGCATGCAAGAAGTCAACAATATTAATACCAAAGATACCGGTCGCCGCACCTGACTTAACGATATTAAATAATTCTGCCAGAGGCGTCACCCCAGGATGGATGTTTGAAGTGGGATTCCGTGCCTGATTGGATGATCCCACTTAAAAGTGACACCTACCAGGCTTGGTAATAGCCTAGTGTCCCACGTGACGTTTGTGAGCCGGTGCTATTGGTACGGACATCTAAGGCTGTCTAAAATTGATTAACTTTATTTAAGTGAGTGAGTGAGCAAGTATGTGATTGAGACAGGGAGAGTACATGATCAGCCTCCTATCTCTTTCTTACTATTTCGAGACGTTCATGAACAGGCAGTGAGAGAAGCTGTTGTAAGAATTGATCACACAGAATCATAATTACAGTTATTTCCACCATCCTTGCTGTCTCTGTTAGCACAAAAGGTAGCTCGCGGGCATTGGTTTGTACTCACAGAAGTAGAAGAGAGAAATAGAGAACATATGACATGTTAAGCAACGTTAACATCGAAATATTAGAGAGTAGAGAACAGTGGACATATTGAATAACGTTAACATAGAAGTAGAAGAGAGAAATAGAGAACAGTGGACATATTGAATAACGTTAACATAGAAGTAGAAGAGAGAAATAGAGAACAGTGGACATATTGAATAACGTTAACATAGAAGTAGAAGAGAGAAATAGAGAACAGTGGACATATTGAATAACGTTAACATAGAAGTAGAAGAGAGAAATAGAGAACAGTGGACATATTGAATAACGTTAACATAGAAGTAGAAGAGAGAAATAGAGAACAGTGGACATATTGAATAACGTTAACATAGAAGTAGAAGAGAGAAATAGAGAACAGTGGACATATTGAATAACGTTAACATACAAGTAGAAGAGAGAAATAGAGAACAGTGGACATATTGAGGAATATGGGCTTTCCATCACATATTAACATACAAGTAGAAGAGAGAAATAGAGAACAGTGGACATAGTAAAAGACGTTAACATCGACAACCGCAGGTACCATATCGGGATTCAAACCTGTCACCTCCAGATGGCGGCAGCGCCCCTCTGCAAAAACGAGTGTACATGAACACACGGTCAACAAGATACCCTTGACAACAGCGTGTTCACTAGCCTGGTCTGTCATGCACCTGAGCCCAAGGGTACGGAAATATAAAAACAATTTGCATCTAACCTTTGAGAGGTCTCAGAATGTTATTTTAGCCCAGCGTAGATCAAATAACAAACACACAACCGCATTGGGATGTAATGCTCTGTCCAGTAGATTCACTCACCGTGTGACATGCCGATAAGCGTGGGTGGTCATTATTTGCCATCTCACTCGATCACCAAAGTCGTGGATCAGCTCAGTGTTCTTGTCTCCACCATACAAGGTGGTCAAGCCATCCATGTATTTACTGCTCTGCCTTCCCTTTGCTCTCTTCCCCTCGATCTTGCCAGTTGTCACCAAGTTCTCCAAGTTATTTCTTCTCATAACATGATCAAAACATTTTGACTGCCTACGTCTAATGTCTCTAATCAGTGTACGATTTTCATGTGTTTCTTATAGGACTTGGTCACTGGTTTGTCTGCCTGTCCGTGATATTCTTTGCATTTTCCTCAGAAACCACATTTCCACATCCATCAGATGTTTTTCAGCTTGTCTGCTCATTGTCCACGCTTCACATCCATACAAAAGTACAAGTTCTATGTAGCACTTCAGCACTCCCACCTCCCATCGGACCATCTCCCACACGACCACATCCCCCTTGTCCATAGGCAATCTACCACCAAGAGGTGCATTCCCTGCCAGCCTATCAGCCTATTCATTCCCCCCGCACCCTCGCATGTCCAGGGCAAAATATCCATACAATTCTCACAATCTGTGACCTCTGAAGCGACCGGAGCCATTTCACACGAAACATTCCTTTCTTCACTTTACTAAGCATACTCTTTGAATCCGTAATGAATACAACGTGTGTTGCAGTAGTCTCCTCCAGCCAACGGAATGCCGCTGTTACTGCTTCCACCCCCCATTCTCATGCTGGAGGTTGTAGTCTCATATGCCAGACTCTCCTTTTTCAAGACGAACGAACGAAACGAACGAACGAACGAACGAAAATCTTTATTTTCAAAGGGTTAAGAATTGGGCACGCAGGCCCGTCTGACATTCTGTCCTTCTCTATTTACTCTCATACATTCTTTCATACAACATCTCTTATGAAGCAATTCTTTAATAACAAAAGAACAAGTTTATTCATTCATTCAGTAGCATGTCCTTTGCAGAACCTCGCTTCCATAACAACCTTCCGGAAAACCTCTCGATCATAAGCAAGATGTCCCTCGTCTGATACACCCATCTGGAGATCATCCGCCACATTCTGCACCCATCTTCTCTTTGGCCTTCCTCTTCCTCTCTTCCCAGGCATATACCCCTCCATTATTGTTCTCTCCAGACTTTCGTGACGTTTCAAGTGACCAGAATATTTCAATTTTCTTTGTTTTATCATCTTTAATAGCCAACCTTCTACATATTCAACTCTTGAAGTATGGATGCATTTGTTCTTTTCTTTACCCAAGATATTCTTAGAACTCGTCTATAACATTTATATTCAAAGGCGTTTATGCGCTGTTCAGCTTGTTTAGTAAGTGTCCATGTCTCACAGGCGTATGTTGCAATGGGAAAGATGCATGCTCTTAAAAATCTAATTTTTGTAGTTCTATCTGTCCCACTCCATAATTTATTCAGCTGTTTTAGTCTTTGAAGAGCAATTGATAGTCGCCGTTTAATTTCTTTCATTGTGTCACCGTTGTTGGTAATCAATGAACCAAGATATTCAAAATTTTCCACTACCGCCAATTTTCCCCCATTAATGTATATTTCTTTCTCCATAGTAGTTTTATCTGTATGCATTATCTTTGTTTTTGCTATGTTAAGATATAAGTTGTGATTTTCACTATTCAATTGGGTTGAAGCTATTAGGTTTTCTATGCCATTCTGTGTTGTGGATAGTAATACTGTATCATCAGCATATCGAATCTCCGGTATGTCATGACCGCCGATATTTAGGGCATCATATAGCTCCCTGTTTATATCATCTCTTACATTTCTCATTATATTTTCGGCGTACATGTTAAACAAATAGGGTGACAGCACGCAGCCCTGACGGACTCCTTGCTTGATGTCAAACCAATCTGATGTCTCGCCATCTTCTAACTGCTGCTTGTTGGTCTAGATAGAGCATTTTTATTAGTTGTACTACATGTGATGGAAAGCCCATATTCCTCATGACTTCCCAAAGTTTCTGATGTTGTACACAGTCAAATGCTTTTGAATAATCCACAAAACATGAGAATAGGTTTACATTAAATTCTCTGCACTTCTCTATTATTAAAAGCATGTTGAATATGTGATCTCTTGTTCCTCTTCCTTGTCTAAATCCAGCTTGAACTACGCTAATCTCTTCTTCCATTTTCTTACAAAGTCTTCCCATTATGACTTTTAGTAGAATTTTACTTGCATGACTGATCAGGGCAACAGTTCTATAGTTGGTGCATAATTTTAGGTTGCCCTTTTTTGGTATTGGAATGAAGATAGTTCTCTTCCAATCTTTAGGCCATATACCATATTTCTAAATCTTTGTACATAATGCATGATATATGTGTATGCTTTCTTCTCCTCCCGCTTTAATTAGTTCAGCTGGTATCTCATCACATCCAAGCGATTTACCATTCTTCAGGTTCTTTATAGCCCAAGAAATTTAATCTAATGAGGGTTCAGGTTCTGTCTCTGCTGCCATTGGCCCATGTACCTCATTCATATCCTCACTTCATATCATACATTCCACTGCAGTACTCCTGCCATCTTTCTAGAATTTGTCTAGATTCTGTTAAGGTATTTCCCATCTTGTCACAGATAACATTCAATTGAGGTTGAACATTTCTTGTCAATAACTTCATTTCTTTGAACATTTCATAATCTCTTCCAGTCATATGATATTGTTCTATTCGGGTACAGCAATCTTGTATATATTGATTTTTATCCTTTCTTGTGTTCTTTCTTATTTCTCGAGTTAAAGATTTATACTTCATCCTGCTGTTATCGGATTCACCTCCTTTCTGTTTCAGTTCCCTTCGTTGTTTTATTAATTCTAATGTGTCTGATGTAATCCATGGCTTAAGTTGCTTTTTCTTGGTCGGAATTAAATCTTTGGCTGCAGTTATCAAGATATCTCTAGCTTGTACTGCCAGTTCATCAGGTGTCATTTCTTCTTGTACAGACATCAAGACCCCAAAGCGATTCCTAACTTCTACAGTGTATGCATCCGTTATTTTTGTGAGATCAAAACGAAGTGGCCTTGGTTCTCGGATAAGCTTTTTGAGTTTTAATTTTAGAACTGCTTCTAATAACTGATGATCTGGATCACAGTCTGCACTTCGTAGGGTTTTTGCAGATGTTATGCTTGATCTCCATCTTCTTTGTATTAAAATATAATCTATCTGATTTTTGGTAATACTGTCTGGAGACTTCCATGTGAAGATTCTTCTTGGATGATGTTTAAAAAGCGTGTTGGCTCTCGTTCACTCATTTTCTGTGCAAAATTCAATTAATTTGTCACATGCATCATTTCTATTTCCTAATCCAAATTTCCCTAAAACGTGTCTCTCATTTTCAGCTCTTCATGCACCTACATTTGCATTAAAATCTCCCATTATTATTGTTATATCATTATGACCAATCTTATTTAATGTATCTTGTAGTGTGTTGTAAAAATCTTCAATTTCGTCCTCCTCTGCTGTTGAAGTAGGTGCATATCTGTATGAGAGTTGTGTTTTTGGGACGGCCTTTAAGTCTAATAGTGAGGATTCTATCACTAACTGGATTATATCCCATTCAAGATTTTGCAGTTGTCTTATCTAAACAAAATGCCACTCCACTCTAGCCTCCGACATCTCTACCAGAATAAATGAAAATACTTCTATTTTCAGTTGTAAAATGTCCCTTGCCGCTCCAGCGATGTTCACTAATTCCTAAAATTTGAATGTTTAACCTCTCAATCTCATCACACACTACTTTAAGCTTTCCCTCATACAGACTTGTCACATTCCACGTTGCTATTCTCACTCTCTTTCTTAGTCTGACACAGGGGATTTCCTTGGTAACACAGTCAGGATTAACTCCGTCATCACGATTACTAGTACTGGTCCCTGTGTCACACTCTTCCCCGGTGTTATCTGATCTGCCTGGCCTGGGGGTTTCGCCACCAGATCTCTTTCTTATTATGTTTTCTTTCATTGTTGCTATGGTTTCTTGGCAAGTTTTGCAGAAGGTAGTTTGCCATTGCTTTCCTTCTGGGCAGTGACTGTATTAGTCGGTGGCCATAGCCATTGTCTCTACTGATGAGATCATCTGCCTATAGCCGCAGATGCAAGACCATAACCAACAACAATCTGTCGGCTGCTCTCATGCTCCATCCACCACCTGCACCCATGGCTTCACGTAACCCTGATAGGGGGGCTAAACGGGTACTCCACCTTGCCCAAGGGTGTCCCGTAGACTAACGAAGGAAAGGAGGCGTCTTACATCTCCTTTGATAGGGGATACCCCTACCCCGCTAACCGGAAAAGAACAATAAGCATTAAAAATTAATACATAACTCGTTGAGGCAAATCGTCCATTAGACTATTTTGCAGCAAACATCAACAAATATGATTTGTAATGCGCAGCATATTTGTCATTGGCTGCACCACCGCACACCGTCACAAAACATAACTACTTCCTTTCACCGCACTACGATATTGCCAAGCAAGACTCGACCCCAGGCAATCAGAAACTAGGAAGACATGATCAGATTCTTGTAAACTGTAATCATGCCTGCTTCGGAGGATGAACAAGGTAAGAATTTCGATTCATATTCTTAAAGTCGAAGTCTAAATTCTATTTTATTATTACGGCTGATTCCGCGTATTTGGGCCACAACGGTAATAATATAATAGTATAGTATAGTACAGTTAGCACGTGTTGCTTTAAAAAGCAGGTCTTCTTCTTCTTCTTCAGCATTCCGAGCCATTGAGGTTCTTTGCTGCAAATACAATCTGTCTCCATTCGTCTCTCTGGTGGACCTTCTCTTGCCAGTCGTTGATTCCAAGTGCTTGTAGGTCTGTATGTATATTATCTCTCCACCGCCTTCTTGGTCTACCTCGGGGTCTACGGTCATTTATTTCCTGAGTGTAAGCGAGTTTTGTTTCCCTATTATCTTCCATTCTTTCTATATGCCCCAGCCATTGTAGTCTATTAGCCTTCATGATACCAGTGATTAGCGGGGACTTAAACAAATCATAAATGTCTTTGTTACTTCTTCTTTTCCACTCTCCACTTTGTGTATCCCTAATGGGTCCAAAGATGCGTCTTAAAATTTTGTTCTCAAAGGTTGTAACAAGGCTTCGTCTCCTTTCGTTGTACTCCAGGTTTCAGAGCCATACAGCACAACTGGTCTGATCAGTGTTTTGTATATTGTGATTTTGGTGTTACGAGATAGCGCCTTTGATTTTAGTAGATGTTGTAGTGCATAGTATATCTTATTTCCAGAGTTGATTCTAGTTTGTATTTCTTCCCTTATGATGTTGGAGCAGTTGAAGATTGTACCCAGGTATTTGTATGTTTCCGTTCTTTTAATGGTCATATTATCTATTTGTATGTGGCCAGAGTTTTTTAGCCATTCCGTCTCTTGAAATTACCATATATTCTGTCTTATCTTGGTTGATAACCAGCCCCATCTGTTGGGCTTTTTCCTTTAAGTGAGTCAATATTTCTAATGTCTTTTGTTCACTTTGCCCTATAATATCTATATCATCTGCATAACCAAGCAGCTTGGATGTTCCTCCAATATCACATTCCTCCTTTACCTTCCTTACAACTTTCTCTAGAGCCAGATTGAAGAGTAGCGGCGATAGTGCATCACCCTGTTTCAAGCCAGATGTTATTTGGAAGGGGTCTGATTTCCTGCCTTTATATGTTACTATATTATAAGTATCTTCCATGCATAGTTTGGTCATGTTAATTAACTTCCTTGGTATTCCAAATTCCTGCATAACATTCCATAGACTATTCCTATGGACACTATCATAAGCCTTTTTAAAATCCACAAAAATGTTATGGAGATCTCTTTTATATTCCCAATTTTAAAAAGCAGGTGCTCATATTAATTATTAAAACGACATTTGCATCAGTCACATATTAAAAAAAAAAATAATAATAATATAATCGAAGTAAAAAATAAATGCTTGCACAAACCAGAAAGAAAACACCCTGAACATTGAAGAGAACTGGCTCATTATCAACAGAACGTCTGGGGAATGTGAAATAGTTTAGCCATATTACATTACACGGGAGTCTCTGTGGCGAAGTGGTCAAACCGTTTGACTCGTGTTCCGAAGGTTGTGGGATCGATTCCGGGCCACGTCCTTCGGTTTCTGAGTTAAATGTTTGGAGACTCCTGTGGGTCGTCGCTAAAAGCTACGGAGTTCGTGCTTTGTGCGATTCTTTCCGTGCTGCGGAAAGAGACCGAGCCATACGGGATAAAACCCGGTGCAATGAAGTCGACCCTGTTGACTTTTAAGCGACTTTAAGCCATATTACACGTGGCATCAAGGAAAATTAACCCCGTCAACAAACGCCGGAAGAAGTCAGATCTGTCAGCCGAGAAGCGCAAATATCTAAGCTCTGTTGTAAACAGGCACAACGCAAGTACGTCCAAAACAAACATTTCGGATGAACGAAGAAGAAAAGGAAGAAGAAGAACAGGAAAGGAAAGGCGATAGGTCGACCACTACAGTGACATTTCACCCTGAGAGTGCAAATCACGTCCCAGATTCCTGAGGAAGTGTACACAATATAAACTAACAAAAAGTACTACAGCTTTACAGAACACAGTTACGGTCACGCAGGACATTGCGGCGACTAGCCTTCATCAGCATCTCATTGTTTCATCTGTTCATTATTCTCACCCCGTTCTTATGTTTTAATGCAGTCACTGTAGTACCTTCCCCGTGGTTACATGTTGTGCTTTGTGTGTGTATTTGTTCGCTGATGAAGGCTAGTCGCCGCAGTGTCCTGTGTTTTCCGTAATTGTGTTCCGTAAAGCTGTACTACTTTGTGTTATTTTATATTGTTTACGTTGGAGGTCAAGCGTGGCTACAATCGCGGACAGCTGACCAGCGATGGACCGGGCTCATACATTGAATGCCCTCACAGAGGCAGGGCGAATAAACCAATCAAGCGATGAATGATAACCTGCAATTTTGACCAGAGAGCAATACGTCAAAAGGGATGGAGCCAGACTAGAGGGTTATTTAGAGGATCCATGGAGAAGTCAGCTCACACAGAACTGGTGTTACAGAGAATCCATGGAGAAGTCAGCTCACACAGAACTGGTGTTACAGAGAATCCATGGAGAAGTCAGCCACACAGAACTGGTTTTGTAGGGACTTCATGGAGAAGTCAGCCCACACAGAACTGGTGTTGTAGGGAATTCACGGAGAAGTAAGCCCACACAGAACTGGTGTTGTAGGGAATTCATGGAGAAGTAAGCCCACACAGAACTGGTGTTGTAGGGAATTCACGGAGAAGTAAGCCCACACAGAACTGGTGTTGTAGGGAATTCACGGAGAAGTAAGCCCACACAGAACTGGTGTTGTAGGGAATTCACGGAGAAGTAAGCCCACACAGAACTGGTGTTGTAGGGAATTCACGGAGAAGTAAGCCCACACAGAACTGGTGTTGTAGGGAATTCACGGAGAAGTAAGCCCACACAGAACTGGTGTTGTAGGGAATTCATGGAGAAGTAAGCCCACACACACAACTGGTGTTGTAGGGAATTCATGGAGAAGTAAGCCCACACACACAACTGGTGTTGTAGGGAATCCACGGAGAAGTAAGCCCACACACACACACACACAGAACTGGTGTTGTAGGGAATTCATGGAGAAGTCAGCCCACACACACACACACACACACACACACACACACACACACACACACACACAGAACTGGTGTTGTAGGGAATTCATGGAGAAGTCAGCCCCCCCCCCCCACACACACACACACACACACAGAGAACTGGTGTTGTAGGGAATTCATGGAGAAGTCAGCCCACACAGAACTGGTGTTGTAGGGAATCCACGGAGAAGTCAGCCCACACACACACACACAGAGAACTGGTGTTGTAGGGAATTCACGGAGAAGTCAGCCCACACAGAACTGGTGTTGTAGGGAATCCATGGAGAAGTCAGCCCACACACACACACACACACACACACACACACACACACACACACACACACACACACACACACACACACACACACACACACACACACACACACACACACACACACACACAGAACTGGTGTTGTAAGGAATCCACGGAGAAGTCAGCCCACACACACACACAGAGAACTGGTGTTGTAGGGAATTCATGGAGAAGTCAGCCCACACACACACACACACACACACACACACACACACACACACACACACACACACACACACACACACACACACACACACACACACACACACACACACACACACACACACACAGAACTGGTGTTGTAGGGAATTCATGGAGAAGTCAGCCCACACACAACTGGTGTTGTAAGGAATCCACGGAGAAGTCAGCCCACACACAACTGGTGTTGTAGGGAATTCAGGAGGAAGAAATGCCCACACAGTACTGGTATTGTCAGTCGCAACACGCTGCGGAAGTCTCCGAAAAGACCGCACTTTGAGAAGTTTATGTTGTGAACAAGATTCACACGTTGAGAAGTTTATTAAAAAAAAAGTCTAAAAAATCGAGAGGATAGACTTCATTGCCCCGGGTTCTATCCCATATGGCTCGGTCTCTTTCCGCAGGGCAACCCGCCGAAAGCGTCGCACAAAGCACGATCTCCGTAGCTCCGGCGACGATCCCCACGAATCTCCGAGAAAATGCATCCGTGAACCGAAAGTCGTAGCCCGGAATCGAACCTACAACATTTGAAACACGAGGCAGACGGCTTGACCACTTGGCCAAGGAGACTCCCTGAAACACGAGGCAGACGGCTTGACCTTGACAACTTGGCTAGGGAGACTCCCTGAGAAGTTTATGTTCTGTGCAAGATCCACACATTAAGAAGTTTATGTTCTGTACAAGATTCACATGTTGAGATGTACATGATCCAAGAAAGCCCTAAGTTATCCATGAAGTTGGAAAGAATGAGATTGCGGGGGATCAGCAGGGGTTCTAGAAGAATCTCAAAACTGAAAGGGAAGACCAGGAGAACTTTTAATCAGATAGCGGTGGGTGCCAAGGTTTTAATGTGTTTAACTGCTCGGGTTTGAAACGTATGTATATAAATTGTTATGCCGTGAATATTCTATGAGCGCTGGATGCAGAATCCCTGACCTGTTTGCGACAGCGATAATGGCAAAACATATTACACACTTGTTGCTGCTGTGGTCACATTTCTGTGCCCACGCCTTTCTGCCTGGCGATGCTGTGTTCTTCTCACTGTAGCCATCTCCGGTATTATTATGTTATGGTTAAGCTCTTCCACTATGTAACATCCGTACCAACTCACGATTTAGAACACAACTCGACATTTCCTCAAGAACAAAACACTGGCGATATTTTCACTCTTCTATTGACTCTAAGTATTGTACAGTCCACATTATCACTTATATAATACATCACTCAATCTTACACTCTACCTAGAGTCTACAATAACTACAACATCTAACTAATGATGTAGCGGCACATTGTGTGGCCATCGCTACTTGAAACGAGAACCAGGTCCATACTTGACCGTGGCTCAAGCCAACTGATTGAAGGTGAACTTTGTCCTTCCATAAAGCGTCCCGAGCGCTTTGCACGCTATTGTGACCAACGCTCGTGGCGGGTCACTTTGCACGGTCTCTTCGTTCAGACCGCACTATTCCCTGACCAATGTCACGTCTGTAGCTCTGTAAACTCTATCATGACAGTGGGAACGATTAGTAGTATAACTCTTCGCTGGCTGTTGAACGAGGGGACGGAGCACGTATGGGAATGTCCTGGGTGCAGTGATGCCGGTTCTTAACTCAACTCCACTGAACTTCCATGAAGTGACGCCACAGAAAATGTGTATGTGTTGGGCACAGATATGTCAGACACAGTCGGGAAGTGTGTTAGACAACATAGGTCACAGTCGGGAAGTGTGTTAGACAACATAGGTCACAGTTGGGAAGTGTGTTAGACAAGATAGGTCACAGTCGGAAAGTGTGTTAGACAACATAGGTCATAGTCGGGTAGTGTGTTAGACAACATACGTCCAAGTCGGGTAGTGTGTTAGACACAGAATGGTGCTGACTGAACAATGTGACTGAACGTGTAGTTGTGGGACATCTCCAACACGACTGTGTGCCTCAAGACTCGTCATCCTCCAATACTGTACAAGTGTATGAACCGGCTTGTGGTATCCAAGTGTATGAACTGGGTTGTGGTGTACAAGTGTATGAACTGGGTTGTGGTGTACAAGTGTATGAACTGGATTGTGGTGTACAAGTGTATGAACTGGATTGTGGTATCCAAGTGTATGAACTGGATTGTGGTGTACAAGTGTATGAACTGGATTGTGGTGTCCAAGTGTATGAACTGGATTGTGGTGTACAAGTGTATGAACTGGATTGTGGTGTACAAGTGTATGAACTGGGTTGTGGTGTACAAGTGTATGAACTGGATTGTGGTGAAGCGTGTACCGGATCCCTATTCACACAATCAGGCGTACTGGGTTCATGGTGCTAGCCGCATATTGTCTTACCCCCGACACTCGACGGATGATGTGATAACTAATTACGCTTGCCGCCTATATTTTCCCCGAAAAAGAAAAAAAAAATTAGCAAGTACCCAGTTTAGGCGGGGTCAATCTGGGATCACAGGTTACTGGAGGGAATGGGGACACGGGGCCCCTGGGTAGACAGGCAGACCAACTAGTCACGACGCTCCCACCGTTCCCCCCCCCTCCCCCCACCCTTTTGCTAGCTGATCAGAAATCAGTTGTAGGGATGGCCCAGGCTGCAGGTGTTGTCTACAAGGTAGGTCATGGCCATGTGTGGTAGAGTATAGGTTGTGACTTGTTGACATTCACAGGGACACAAGGAGAGCAAGGTACACAAGCCACCGGAGAGAACAACCCAGAGGATAAAGGTGAGAAGGAATCAGCATCCACCGGAGAGAATATCCCAGGGCAACACGAAGGGAAGGATTCAGCAGCACCAGAAGGCAAGGCAGCAAATGACGAGGCAAAGGACGTCGTCAATAAAGAAGATACAAACCAACCAGAACAGGTTGAGAAGACAAGTTCTAAGCTGCCACAGAATGAACCACATGAAGAGGTGAAGCCCGCCGTGGACGAGGCTAGAGGACTTCGCGCAGAGTCATATCTCACTCTTGGAACGGACGAAACGGATGAGGAAGGGAAGACAACCCCTCAGGATGTGGGTTATGAGTGGGAGGAGGAGCTGGATGAGTATGACGAGCCTGATATTTACCCATCTGACAAAGATTATAAGTGGGTGACAGAGCTGCTGGAAGTCACGGAAGAGGAAGAGGCTCCACCTGCTCCGGCCATTCCTCCAGAACAAGCTGATGTGACTGGGGAGGAGAAGGGTGCTGGACAGGAAGGAGAACTACTAGCTGTTCGTGAAGAGAGGAAGGAGAAGGAGAGCGATGCTGGGTCTGAAGGTCTGGAAGGACCAGGGCCGACAGAAACTCCCGCGCAGGAGCCAGACCAGGAGGAAGAACCGCCAACGAAAAAGTACAAAACCGTGTTAGTGAGAAAGTTGATTGAAAGACCTCCTAAGATACACTATGAACCCACAGATGAACGGATAACCCACTATACAGATGATCCTAGTTCCTTCTCTACGGAGCCATTCGTTCTGTCGTATTCGTTTGGCTACGACAGCCAGCGAATGGCCAACCTCCATGTTCTGGACGAGAGAACGCTTCTGTACATGTCAGGGTTTGTTCTCACCTTCTTCGACCACACAACTCTAGAGAAATCCTACCTGCGTTGTCTGGGCGGCTCGTGTTTTGGGGCACTCGCCATCCACCCCAGTAAAAAATTATTTGCAGCAGCCGAGAAAGGATTCTCTCCATTAATTGGAATATGGTCGTGGCCAAAGCTACAGCTGTTCCGGAAACTTAAGGAGGGCACGGGCAAAGTGTATGCGTCTGTCAACTTCAGCCCGGATGGGAAACATCTGGCATCACAAGGTGGCGACCCGGACTATCTGATCACCGTCTGGAACTGGCTGGCCGAGACGCCGCTGTTGCGGGTGAAATCTCATGCACAAGATGTGTTTAGGGTGACCTTCTCCAAGGAGCTAGCTGGACGACTAACAACGTCTGGCTTGTGTCACATTAAGTTCTGGAAAATGGCCGACACATTTACTGGCCTCAAACTGAAGGGCGACATCGGGCGGTTCGGCAGGACGGAGCTCTCCGACATTGAGGGCTATGTGGAAATGCCGGATGGCAAGGTGTTGAGCGGGACGGAATGGGGCAATCTGTTAGTCTGGGAGAACGGGCTGATTGTGGCCGAGCTGTGCAATAAGAACGACGTGCCTTGCCACGATGGCATTGTCCGACAGGTGCTGCTCAACGAGGGAGAGTTCTATACCACGGGCCAGGACGGCATGGTCAAAACGTGGAGCTTCGACGCCGTGGACACGGCCGAGATCAACACCACTGAGGACAGTCTGAAGGTCCCGCTGAAAGTGTTGGCCAAAGTCACGGTCAGTGAGGGAGCGGACATCTGGTCGATTGTTGCCGATGTGCAGGTCCCTGACTCTACTTCCGTCTTCTGGTTTGCCCAGGATGGCAAAGGCACCATTTGGAAAGTAGATCTGTCGTTCTTAAACACTGCAAAGGAACCAATAGTCATTTCCACAGCTCACGGGGGACCCATTGTGGGGTGCAAGTGCTCGCACCGGTACAGCATCTTCGCCACACTGGGAGCTGACGGACAAGTTCGAGTCTACAATTACATGACCAGAGAGCTGGTGGCTAGATCTGCCTTCAGCGCCCAGGGCTCTTGTTTAATTTGGCCGTCGGTATTAGATCCGCAGAACGTAACAATGATTGCCGGCTTTACAGACGGCACGTTTCGGGTGTTGGTGCTGTCTGGCGAACCAAAGGACAACCAGTCGCTGTCCCTCAACCTAGAGCAAGTCAAGAAGCCTCACTCTCAGAAGCTGACCACCATGGAGGTGGACACTGATGGGGAGTTTTTTGTGACCGGAAGTGATGACGGGACCATATTTTTCTTTGACGTGAAACAGGATTTCCTACCCATGGCGTTTGTGCAAATGCCGGACTGGAAGCCCGTGAGGGTTGTGGCCTGGTCTAAGAGTACGGCAGACAGAAAGACAGTGTTTGCAGCACTGGACGGCGCCACCATTCAGGAAGTTCTGGCGCCAAAATGGGAGGAAGTAGACAACGAGACGTCATACTTCCATGTCAATGCCACCTTGCTGCGGCGGTACGACTTCCTGAGCATCAAATCTCAGCTGAGACACAACGAAGAGCTACAGAGGGAGCGCATCGCAGAAGAAGCCAAACAAGCCGCATTGGAAGCAGAAAACAGACTGAGGATAGCGGATGGTTTGGAGACACAGTCGCAGCAAGATATCCGGCTCATGATGGAGGCTGAGGAGACGGAGAAGATGAAGTTAGAAGAGAAACCGAAGCCAAAGTGGGAGCCTTATATACCACTGGAAGTAAGTCCTATCTTGTTGATGATCCCATGCGCATTTCAATACAGCGATATGATCCTCTCCATGGGAAAATATGACGCCGGGTACTTGTACAAGGTCAAATTTCCCGACACCGAAGAGGAGCCTGCATACATAGCCAGACCTCGGGAGCCGATTGCAGCAATCCCAGTACAGGACTCTAATGACGTGCCTCTCACCGCCTACGCCATTTCCGCTGATGGCGATACAATTTTCTGGGGTTTTGAGGATGGGCGGGTTCGAATCCAGCGCTTGTCATTTCCATTTGACTTGGAAAGCTTGGGTGCACATTGGACGGAGGGAGTCCATGACTGCATGAGAGGCTCTGTAACATCCATCGCGCTAGACAAGGATGGCGTGTTCTTGATTACCTGTGGCAACGACGGCAACTGCTTCATGCACTGCCTGCTGTCCTTATCTGATGCACAGACATATATATCCCAGGCGACGGCTCCAGAGATCCTAGTCAGACCAGCTCGCCCTAATATCCAAGACATCTTGAGTCCAACTGCCTACACGCTTGAGGTGTCTAAAACTATCGAGAAAGAGATGGCACTGCTAGCTACAGCCAAGCGTAACAAAGCCGCCAAGCGGGAAGAGATTGTCCGCTTACGTCTGATGTACTACGACATCGTCAGACGCAATCATGATCTCCCGGAGCACAGTCGTCTGTCGGAGATTGAGTTCACCATCACAAAAGATGGGGCCGTGCGAAGAGAGAGCGAAATGCAGCAAGCGCTAAAGCAGCTGAATCTGGAGATGGCGTGGGAGAGCGAGCGCTGCACCATCGCCTTGAACAAGTTGAAGTCCTTCTACAAGGACCACGTAGAATGTCATCACTTCATCGTGAAAGCTTTCAACTCCAACCTGGCCGTCAGCTCCTTCAGACTAAGCTCCTTTCCTCCGTTCTTTGAGATTGCCAAGGACAAGATACTGAACCAGACCACACCTCGCGGCGTGGAGTCCAGCATTGGCGATGATGACGTTTCTGGAGTCTCCAGCACCATATATGAGCAGGAAAAGAAGCCAAAAAGGAAACGTGGTATGGATAAGTTCGTCTATCAACGGTTAGTGCGACTTTGGGAACGAAAACAAAAGAAGATACAGCGTCGACACGTTTGGAAAGAATTTCTTGCTACAGAACCAAAAGGCAGGGAACTCAGGGAAGAGGATAGGGCCATAGAGGAAGCTACAATGACAATAGGAGACATGAAGTTAAAGATGGCAGCTGACTACAAAATTCCTGATAGCAAAAAGTTGACAGAACACCGGGCTCGTAAGAGACTGGTTTATCTGGAGGAAATTATCTACAAGCTGAAAAGTGACTTCAACAAGACACTGCTGCAGCAAATAGAACGTAAGTCCGAACTTATAAAACGTATGAAGAACTACAGGACGATTGTATACGAGCACCAGAAACTACTGCCGAAGGAGGAGCACATAGAGCTACCCGCAATTGAAGAAATCAGCCCAGAAGAAAACCCAAGGCTGGACATGGAATGTACGCCTGAAGTAATCAAGGCTTACAAACAACATCTGGAGGACAAGTCCAGACTGGCAGCCTCGTCTGTGGTGATTCCGAAACCGAAGAAAGTGGAGATACCAGTGAAACGAAAGCAGCACGCCGGGCAGCTTTACAAGAAAGTCTCAAGTACCAGCAAAATGCCACAACAAGAAATAGCAGACGAGGAGCAAGTCAAAGAAGAAGGACACGACCTGGGCAATTTTGTGGAATTCATTCCCTGCGAGCCGTCACCGCTGGAAAGACACATGATGCATGTCAAGCTGGAAGCTGCCAGACACTACCAGCAATATTACAGCCACAAGATTCAGGAGGAGAGTTTCATTTTCAACGCACAGATCAAAGATCTGCGGCACCGAAAAACCAAACTGGACTATCTCCTGAAAACTGCCGACCAGAGAATGGTGATTCTTATCCAGGAGTTCATGCTGGCCCAGAAAAGTGAAGCCATGGAAGCGGCAATGGAAGCTAAGATCATGGATGCCAACCGAGAGAGAAAGGAGTACAGCACACAGATTAAAGGGCTGTCAAAGAAACAGGAAATGGTCAAGAAAGACATGGATGGCTTCGCTAAACAAAAGAATGTGTTGCTTCAAGATGTCATGCAGATTGCCTCTAAAGTTCCTACCTTTGAGAAGTACCTAATTCGCGTCTTCAACAAGAAGATTAGCAAGCCAAAGGTCAAAGAGCAGGGAACGAGGTCAACAGAATCGCAGACGTCCGGAAGCGAGGACAACAGCGATTCTAGCAGTGACCTAGATATGGACTTAGATGAAGACGACGATGACGGCCTGGACATCGACTTCCCGCCCGCCGAGCTCAACAAAGAGATCTACGACCAGGTTGTTGAAGTTCGCAAAGGTCGTGTCACCATAGACGAGCACGAGCAGGCGGCCAAGGAGGTCTACGATGAGCTGACTGCCAGTATCAACACACTGAAAGGCAAGACCAACGCGGCGGACAAGGAGTTCGATCGATGGCGCAAGGAACTGGAGGCCTTCACTAAAGAAAAGCAGCGATTTCTCAACGACATTGACATGGCTGTGTCCCTGAACCTGCATCAGATTCTTCACACCGACAGGGACCTCAGCGTGGCCCTGGTCACCGACAACAGCAGCATCAGCAGGCTCCGCCATCGCATTCCTGAACTCCAGAGAGAAAGGCGGCTACAGAGAAGGAAGGTTCTAGAAGTTAAGAAGACACACCTGCAGCTGCAGAGGGAGAAACAGAAGTTTCTAGACAGGTGAGAATTATTGCCATGTCAGCTCTTTTTTCCTAGACAGGTGAGAATTATTGCCATGTCAGCTCTTTTTTCCTAGACAGGTGAGAATTATTGCCATGTCAGCTCTTTTTTCCTAGACAGGTGAGAATTATTGCCATGTCAGCTCTTTTTTCCTAGATAGGTGATAATTATTGCCATGTCAGCTCTTCTTCCTAGAAAGGAGAGAATTATTGCCATGTCAGCTCTTCTTCCTAGACAGGTGAGAATTATTGCCATGTCAGCTCTTATTCCTAGACAGGTGAGAATTATTGCCATGTCAGCTCTTATTCCTAGACAGGTGAGAATTATTGCCATGTCAGCTCTTATTCCTAGACAGGTGAGAATTATTGCCATGTCAGCTCTTATTCCTAGACAGGTGAGAATTATTGCCATGTCAGCTCTTATTCCTAGACAGGTGAGAATTATTGCCATGTCAGCTCTTCTTCCTAGACAGGTGAGAATTATTGCCATGTCAGCTCTTATTCCTAGACAGGTGAGAATTATTGCCATGTCAGCTCTTCTTCCTAGAAAGGAGAGAATTATTGTCATGTCAGCTCTTCTTCCTAGACAGGTGAGAATTATTGCCATGTCAGCTCCTCTTTTCTTTAAGTGGCGCAACCAGCATCAATAACATGTGCCATGCAGGTCTCTTCTGTCGCCATCACCAGAGTAATGGATGCTATGTGTCCTTGTCCTGTCTCGCCATCATCAGAGTATTAGATGAGTTGTGTGTCCTTGTCCTCTCTCGCCATCACCAGAGTATTGGATGCTATATGTGTCCTTGTCCTGTCTCGCCATCACCAGAGTATTGGATGCTATATGTGTCCTTGTCTTGTCTCGCCATCACCAGAGTATTAGATGAGTTGTGTGTCCTTGTCCTCTCTCGCCATCACCAGAGTATTGGATGCTATATGTGTCCTTGTCCTGTCTCGCCATCACCAGAGTATTAGATGAGTTGTGTGTCCTTGTCCTCTCTCGCCATCACCAGAGTATTAGATGTTACATGTGTCCTTGTCCTCTCTCGCCATCACCAGAGTATTAAATGAGTTGTGTGTCCTTGTGCTCTCTCGCCATCACCAGAGTATTAGATGACTTGTGTGTCCTTGTCCTCTCTCGCCATCACCAGAGTATTAGATGAGTTGTGTGTCCTAGTCCTCTCTCGCCATAACCAGAGTATTAGATGAGTTTGTGTCCTTGTCTTTTCTCGCCATCACCAGAGTATTAGATGAGTTTGTGTCCTCCTCTCTCGCCATCACCAGAGTATAAGATGAGATTGTGTCCTTGTCTTTTCTCGCCATCACTAGAGTATTAGATGAGGTATGTTTCCTTGTCCTCTCTCGCCATCACCAGAGTATTAGATGAGTTTGTGTCCTCCTCTCTCGCCATCACCAGAGTATTAGATGAGGTATGTTTCCTTGTCCTCTCTCGCCATCACTAGAGTATTATATGAGGTATGTTTCCTTGTCCTCTCTCGCCATCACTAGAGTATTAGATGAGTTTGTGTCCTCCTCTCTCGCCATCACTAGAGTATTAGATGAGGTATGTTTCCTTGTCCTCTCTCGCCATCACTAGAGTATTAGATGAGTTTGTGTCCTCCTCTCTCGCCATCACTAGAGTATTAGATGTGGTATGTTTCCTTGTCCTCTCTCGTCATCACCAGAGTATTAGATGAGGTATGTTTCCTTGTCCTCTCTCGCCATCACTAGAGTATTAGATGAGGTATGTGTCCTTGTCTTCTCTCGGCATCACCAGAGTATTAGATGAGGTATGTTTCCTTGTCCTCTCTCGCCATCACCAGAGTATTAGATGAGTTTGTGTCCTCCTCTCTCGCCATCACCAGAGTATTAGATGAGGTGTGTTTCTTTGTCCGCTCTCGCCATCACTAGAGTATTAGATGAGTTTGTGTCCTCCTCTCTCGCCATCACCAGAGTATTAGATGAGGTATGTTTCCTTGTCCTCTCTCGCCATTACTAGAGTATTAGATGAGGTAAGTTTCCTTGTCCTCTCTCGCCATCACTAGAGTATTAGATGAGTTTGTGTCCTCCTCTCTCGCCATCACTAGAGTATTAGATGAGGTATGTGTCCTTGTCTTCTCTCGCCATCACCAGAGTATTAGATGAGGTATGTTTCCTTGTCCTCTCTCGCCATCACCAGAGTATTAGATGAGGTATGTTTCCTTGTCTTCTCTCGCCATCACCAGAGTATTAGATGAGTTTGTGTCCTCCTCTCTCGCCATCACCAGAGTATTAGATGAGGTATGTTTCCTTGTCCTCTCTCGCCATCACTAGAGTATTAGATGAGGTATGTTTCCTTTCCTCTCTCGCCATCACCAGAGTATTAGATGAGGTATGTTTCCTTGTCCTCTCTCGCCATCACCAGAGTATTAGATGAAGTATGTGTCCTTGTCTTCTCTCGCCATCATCAGAGTATTAGATGAGGTATGTTTCCTTGTCCTCTCTCGCCATCACTAGAGTATTAGATGAGGTATGTTTCCTTGTCCTCTCTCGCCATCACTAGAGTATTAGATGAGTTTGTGTCCTCCTCTCTCGCCATCACTAGAGTATTAGATGAGGTATGTGTCCTTGTCTTCTCTCGCCATCACCAGAGTATTAGATGAGGTATGTTTCCTTGTCCTCTCTCGCCATCACTAGAGTATTAGATGAGGTATGTTTCCTTGTCTTCTCTCGCCATCACCAGAGTATTAGATGAGTTTGTGTCCTCCTCTCTCGCCATCACCAGAGTATTAGATGAGGTATGTTTCCTTGTCCTCTCTCGCCATCACTAGAGTATTAGATGAGTTTGTGTCCTCCTCTCTCGCCATCACCAGAGTATTAGATGAGGTATGTTTCCTTGTCCTCTCTCGCCATCACTAGAGTATTAGATGAGTTTGTGTCCTCTCTCGCCATCTCCAGAGTATTAGATGAGGTATGTGTCCTTGTCCTCTCTCGCCATCACTAGAGTATTAGATGAGGTATGTTTCCTTGTCCTCTCTCGCCATCACTAGAGTATTAGATGAGTTTGTGTCCTCCTTTCTCGCCATCACCAGAGTATTAGATGAGTTTGTGTCCTTGTCTTCTCTCGCCATCACCAGAGTATTAGATAAGTTTGTGTCCTTGTCCTCTCTCGCCATCACCAGAGTATTAGATGAGGTATGTTTCCTTGTCCTCTCTCGCCATCACCAGAGTATTAGATGAGTTTGTGTCCTTGTCCTCTCTCGCCATCACCAGAGTATTAGATGAGTTTGTGTCCTTGTCCTCTCTCGCCATCACTAGAGTATTAGATGAGTTTGTGTCCTTGTCTTCTCTCGCCATCACCAGAGTATTAGATGAGTGTGTGTCCTTGTCCTCTCTCGCCATCACCAGAGTATTAGATGAGTTTGTGTCCTTGTCCTCTCTCGCCATCACCAGAGTATTAGATGAGATTGTGTCCTTGTCTTCTCTCGCCATCACCAGAGTATTAGATGAGTTTGTGTCCTTGTCCTCTCTCGCCATCACCAGAGTATTAGATGAGTTTGTGTCCTTGTCTTCTCTCGCCATCACCAGAATTTTAGATGAGTTTGTGTCCTTGTCCTCTCTCGCCATCACCAGAGTATCAGATGAGGTATGTTTCCTTGTCCTCTCTCGCCATCACCAGAGTATTAGATGAGTTTGTGTCCTTGTCTTCTCTCGCCATCACTAGAGTATTAGATAAGTTTGTGTCCTTGTCCTCTCTCGCCATCACCAGAGTATTAGATGAGGTCAGAATTCTTATCTCTCTCGCCATCATCAGAGTATTAGATGAGGTCAGAATTCTGATCTCTCTCGCCATCATCAGAGTATTAGATGAGTTTGTGTCCTTGTCTTTTCTCGCCATCACCAGAGTATTAGATGTGTTTGTGTCCTCCTCTTTCGCCATCACCAAAGTATTAGATGAGGTATGTGTCCTTGTCCTCTCTCGCCATCATCAGAGTATTAGATGAGGTATGTGTCCTTGTCCTCTCTCGCCATCACCAGAGTATTAGATGAGTTTGTGTCCTTGTTCTCTCTCGCCATCACCAGAGTATTAGATGAGTTTGTGTCCTTGTCTTCTCTCGCCATCACTAGAGTATTAGATGAGTTTGTGTCCTTGTCTTCTCTCGCAATCATCAGCGTATTAGATGAGTTTGTGTCCTTGTCTTCTCTCGCCATCACTAGAGTATTAGATGAGTTTGTGTCCTCCTCTCTCGCCATCACCAGAGTAGTAGATGAGGTATGTGTCCTTGTCCTCTCTCGCCATCACTAGAGTATTAGATGAGGTATGTGTCCTTGTCCTCTCTCGCCATCACTAGAGTATTAGATGAGGTATGTTTCCTTGTCCTCTCTCGCCATCATCAGAGTATTAGATGAGGTATGTTTCCTTGTCCACTCTCGCCATCACCAGAGTATTAGATGAGGTATGTTTCCTTGTCCTCTCTCGCCATCACCAGAGTATTAGATGAGTTTGTGTCCTTGTCTTCTCTCGCCATCACCAGAGTATTATATGAGTTTGTGTCCTTGTCCTCTCTCGCCATCACCAGAGTATTAGAAGAGTTTGTGTCCTTGTCCTCTCTCGACATCACCAGAGTATTAGATGAGGTATGTGTCCTTGTCCTCTCTCGCCATCACCAGAGTATTAGATGAGGTATGTTTCCTTGTCCTCTCTCGCCATCATCAGAGTAGTAGATGAGGTTGTGTCCTTGTCCTCTCTCGCCATCACTAGAGTATTAGATGAAGTATGTTTCCTTGTCCTCTCTCGCCATCACTAGATTATTAGATGAGTTTGTGTCCTTGTCCTCTCTCACCATCATCAGAGTGTTAGATGAGGTATGTGTCCACTTCCTCTCTCGCCATCACTAGAGTATTAGATGAGTTTGTGTCCTTGTCCTCTCTCGTAATCATCAGAGTATTAGATGAGGTATGTGTCCTTGTCCTCTCTCGCCATCACTAGAGTATTAGATGAGGTATGTTTCCTTGTCCTCTCTCGCCATCACCAGAGTATTAGATGAGGTATGTTTCCTTGTCCTCTCTCGCCATCACTAGAGTATTAGATGAGGTATGTTTCCTTGTCCTCTCTCGCCATCACCAGAGTATTAGATGAGGTATGTTTCCTTGTCCTCTCTCGCCATCACCAGAGTATTAGATGAAGTATGTCTCCTTGTCTTCTCTCGCCATCACCAGAGTATTAGATGAGGTATGTTTCCTTGTCCTCTCTCGCCATCACTAGAGTATTAGATGAGGTATGTTTCCTTGTCCTCTCTCGCCATCACTAGAGTATTAGATGAGTATGTGTCCTCCTCTCTCGCCATCACTAGAGTATTAGATGAGGTATGTGTCCTTGTCTTCTCTCGCCATCACCAGAGTATTAGATGAGGTATGTTTCCTTGTCCTCTCTCGCCATCACTAGAGTATTAGATGAGTTTGTGTCCTCTTCTCTCGCCATCACCAGAGTATTAGGTGAGGTATGTTTCCTTGTCCTCTCTCGCCATCACTAGAGTATTAGATGAGTTTGTGTCCTCTCTCGCCATCACCAGAGTATTAGATGAGGTATGTGTCCTTGTCCTCTCTCGCCATCACTAGAATATTAAATGAGGTATGTTTCCTTGTCCTCTCTCGCCATCACTAGAGTATTAGATGAGTTTGTGTCCTCCTTTCTCGCCATCACCAGAGTATTAGATGAGTTTGTGTCCTTGTCTTCTCTCGCCATCACCAGAGTATTAGATAAGTGTGTGTCCTTGTCCTCTCTCGCCATCACCAGAGTATTAGATGAGGTATGTTTCCTTGTCCTCTCTCGCCATCACCAGAGTATTAGATGAGTTTGTGTCCTTGTCCTCTCTCGCCATCACCAGAGTATTAGATGAGTTTGTGTCCTTGTCCTCTCTCGCCATCACCAGAGTATTAGATGAGTTTGTGTCCTTGTCCTCTCTCGCCATCACTAGAGTATTAGATGAGTTTGTGTCCTTGTCCTCTCTCGCCATCACCAGAGTATTAGATGAGTTTGTGTCCTTGTCCTCTCTCGCCATCACCAGAGTATTAGATGAGATTGTGTCCTTGTCTTCTCTCGCCATCACCAGAGTATTAGATGAGTTTGTGTCCTTGTCCTCTCTCGCCATCACCAGAGTATTAGATGAGTTTGTGTCCTTGTCTTCTCTCGCCATCACCAGAGTATTAGATAAGTTTGTGTCCTTGTCCTCTCTCGCCATCACCAGAGTATTAGATGAGGTATGTTTCCTTGTCCTCTCTCGCCATCACCAGAGTATTAGATGAGTTTTGTCCTTGTCCTCTCTCGCCATCACCAGAGTATTAGATGAGTTTGTGTCCTTGTCCTCTCTCGCCATCACTAGAGTATTAGATGAGTTTGTGTCCTTGTCTTCTCTCGCCATCACCAGAATTTTAGATGAGTTTGTGTCCTTGTCCTCTCTCGCCATCACCAGAGTATCAGATGAGGTATGTTTCCTTGTCCTCTCTCGCCATCACCAGAGTATTAGATGAGTTTGTGTCCTTGTCTTCTCTCGCCATCACTAGAGTATTAGATAAGTTTGTGTCCTTGTCCTCTCTCGCCATCACCAGAGTATTAGATGAGGTCAGAATTCTTATCTCTCTCGCCATCATCAGAGTATTAGATGAGGTCAGAATTCTGATCTCTCTCGCCATCATCAGAGTATTAGATGAGTTTGTGTCCTTGTCTTTTCTCGCCATCACCAGAGTATTAGATGTGTTTGTGTCCTCCTCTTTCGCCATCACCAGAGTATTAGATGAGGTATGTGTCCTTGTTCTCTCTCGCCATCATCAGAGTATTAGATGACATATGTGTCCTTGTCCTCTCTCGCCATCATCAGAGTATTAGATGAGTTTGTGTCCTTGTTCTCTCTCGCCATCACCAGAGTATTAGATGAGTTTGTGTCCTTGTCTTCTCTCGCCATCACTAGAGTATTAGATGAGTTTGTGTACTTGTCTTCTCTCGCCATCATCAGCGTATTAGATGAGTTTGTGTCCTTGTCTTCTCTCGCCATCACCAGAATTTTAGATGAGTTTGTGTCCTTGTCCTCTCTCGCCATCACCAGAGTATCAGATGAGGTATGTTTCCTTGTCCTCTCTCGCCATCACCAGAGTATTAGATGAGATTGTGTCCTTGTCTTCTCTCGCCATCACTAGAGTATTAGATAAGTTTGTGTCCTTGTCCTCTCTCGCCATCACCAGAGTATTAGATGAGGTCAGAATTCTTATCTCTCTCGCCATCACCAGAGTATTAGATGAGGTCAGAATTCTTATCTCTCTCGCCATCATCAGAGTATTAGATGAGGTCAGAATTCTGATCTCTCTCGCCATCATCAGAGTATTAGATGAGTTTGTGTCCTTGTCTTTTCTCGCCATCACCAGAGTATTAGATGTGTTTGTGTCCTCCTCTTTCGCCATCACCAGAGTATTAGATGAGGTATGTGTCCTTGTCCTCTCTCGCCATCATCAGAGTAGTAGATGAGGTATGTGTCCTTGTCCTCTCTCGCCATCACTAGAGTATTAGATGAGGTATGTGTCCTTGTCCTCTCTCGCCATCACTAGAGTATTAGATGAGGTATGTTTCCTTGTCCTCTCTCGCCATCATCAGAGTATTAGATGAGGTATGTTTCCTTGTCTACTCTCGCCATCACCAGAGTATTAGATGAGGTATGTTTCCTTGTCCTCTCTCGCCATCACCAGAGTATTAGATGAGATTGTGTCCTTGTCTTCTCTCGCCATCACCAGAGTATTAGATGAGTTTGTGTCCTTGTCCTCTCTCGCCATCACCAGAGTATTAGATGAGTTTGTGTCCTTGTCTTCTCTCGCCATCACCAGAGTATTAGATAAGTTTGTGTCCTTGTCCTCTCTCGCCATCACCAGAGTATTAGATGAGGTATGTTTCCTTGTCCTCTCTCGCCATCACCAGAGTATTAGATGAGTTTTGTCCTTGTCCTCTCTCGCCATCACCAGAGTATTAAATGAGTTTGTGTCCTTGTCCTCTCTCGCCATCACTAGAGTATTAGATGAGTTTGTGTCCTTGTCTTCTCTCGCCATCACCAGAATTTTAGATGAGTTTGTGTCCTTGTCCTCTCTCGCCATCACCAGAGTATAAGATGAGGTATGTTTCCTTGTCCTCTCTCGCCATCACCAGAGTATTAGATGAGTTTGTGTCCTTGTCTTCTCTCGCCATCACTAGAGTATTAGATAAGTTTGTGTCCTTGTCCTCTCTCGCCATCACCAGAGTATTAGATGAGGTCAGAATTCTTATCTCTCTCGCCATCATCAGAGTATTAGATGAGGTCAGAATTCTGATCTCTCTCGCCATCATCAGAGTATTAGATGAGTTTGTGTCCTTGTCTTTTCTCGCCATCACCAGAGTATTAGATGTGTTTGTGTCCTCCTCTTTCGCCATCACCAGAGTATTAGATGAGGTATGTGTCCTTGTCCTCTCTCGCCATCATCAGAGTATTAGATGAGGTATGTGTCCTTGTCCTCTCTCGCCATCATCAGAGTATTAGATGAGTTTGTGTCCTTGTTCTCTCTCGCCATCACCAGAGTATTAGATGAGTTTGTGTCCTTGTCTTCTCTCGCCATCACTAGAGTATTAGATGAGTTTGTGTCCTTGTCTTCTCTCGCCATCATCAGCGTATTAGATGAGTTTGTGTCCTTGTCTTCTCTCGCCATCACCAGAATTTTAGATGAGTTTGTGTCCTTGTCCTCTCTCGCCATCACCAGAGTATCAGATGAGGTATGTTTCCTTGTCCTCTCTCGCCATCACCAGAGTATTAGATGAGTTTGTGTCCTTGTCTTCTCTCGCCATCACTAGAGTATTAGATAAGTTTGTGTCCTTGTCCTCTCTCGCCATCACCAGAGTATTAGATGAGGTCAGAATTCTTATCTCTCTCGCCATCATCAGAGTATTAGATGAGGTCAGAATTCTGATCTCTCTCGCCATCATCAGAGTATTAGATGAGTTTGTGTCCTTGTCTTTTCTCGCCATCACCAGAGTATTAGATGTGTTTGTGTCCTCCTCTTTCGCCATCACCAGAGTATTAGATGAGGTATGTGTCCTTGTCCTCTCTCGCCATCATCAGAGTAGTAGATGAGGTATGTGTCTTTGTCCTCTCTCGCCATCACTAGAGTATTAGATGAGGTATGTGTCCTTGTCCTCTCTCGCCATCACTAGAGTATTAGATGAGGTATGTTTCCTTGTCCTCTCTCGCCATCATCAGAGTATTAGATGAGGTATGTTTCCTTGTCCTCTCTCGCCATCACCAGAGTATTAGATGAGTTTGTGTCCTTGTCTTCTCTCGCCATCACCAGAGTATTATATGAGTTTGTGTCCTTGTCCTCTCTCGCCATCACCAGAGTATTAGAAGAGTTTGTGTCCTTGTCCTCTCTCGCCATCACCAGAGTATTAGATGAGGTATGTGTCCTTGTCCTCTCTCGCCATCACCAGAGTATTAGATGAGGTATGTTTCCTTGTCCTCTCTCGCCATCATCAGAGTAGTAGATGAGGTTGTGTCCTTGTCCTCTCTCGCCATCACTAGAGTATTAGATGAAGTATGTTTCCTTGTCCTCTCTCGCCATCACCAGAGTATTAGATGAGTTTTGTCCTTGTCCTCTCTCGCCATCACCAGAGTATTAGATGAGTTTGTGTCCTTGTCCTCTCTCGCCATCACTAGAGTATTAGATGAGTTTGTGTCCTTGTCTTCTCTCGCCATCACCAGAATTTTAGATGAGTTTGTGTCCTTGTCCTCTCTCGCCATCACCAGAGTATCAGATGAGGTATGTTTCCTTGTCCTCTCTCGCCATCACCAGAGTATTAGATGAGTTTGTGTCCTTGTCTTCTCTCGCCATCACTAGAGTATTAGATAAGTTTGTATCCTTGTCCTCTCTCGCCATCACCAGAGTATTAGATGAGGTCAGAATTCTTATCTCTCTCGCCATCATCAGAGTATTAGATGAGGTCAGAATTCTGATCTCTCTCGCCATCATCAGAGTATTAAATGAGTTTGTGTCCTTGTGTTTTCTCGCCATCACCAGAGTATTAGATGTGTTTGTGTCCTCCTCTTTCGCCATCACCAGAGTATTAGATGAGGTATGTGTCCTTGTCCTCTCTCGCCATCATCAGAGTATTAAATGAGGTATGTGTCCTTGTCCTCTCTCGCCATCATCAGAGTATTAGATGAGTTTGTGTCCTTGTTCTATCTCGCCATCACCAGAGTATTAGATGAGTTTGTGTCCTTGTCTTCTCTCGCCATCACTAGAGTATTAGATGAGTTTGTGTCCTTGTCTTCTCTCGCTCTCAAAATCGCTAAAGTGTACCCTCTTCTTAAATCTGGTTCATTGGACAATGGTCTCCCGAACAATTACAGGCCCATTTCTTTACTATCATCACTATCTAAGCCACTAGAAAAACACATCCATAAAGTAACATTACAGTATTTAGTTCGCAACAAGCTTATTGTTGACAGCCAATCAGGATTTCGACCAAAGTATTCTTGCCATACGGCCCTAACAAACATGATAGAAAATTGGCACGAGAGTATAAACAACAACAGTCTATGTGGCACTGTGTTTATTGATTTCAAGAAAGCATTTGATATGATAGACCATGTTATTTTAATTAAGAAACTTGAGACAATGAAAATTGGTCCTAATGTAGTCACTCTAATATCATCTTTTCTATCGGACAGAAAGCAAGTAGTATCACATAATAAATCGCTGTCTCAAACCACTACATTCAATATTGGAGTACCACAAGGCTCTATTCTTGGCCCTCTATTATTTGCCATATATATTAACGATCTACCTTTGCATCTTTCATCGTCCTGCGATCTATTTGCAGACGACTGTACAGTGTACACAAACGCTGAAAACTGTATTTTACTGGAGTCGTCTTTACAACAAGAATTAAATAATGTAGTTAGGTGGAGCTATTCAAACCGTATGCAAATTAATATCACTAAAACAAAATCAATGTTATTAACAACCAGACAAAGACTTCAAACTCTAAGCTCACACACATCACTTCAACTTCACATCGATAACATGCCAGTAGAAAGTGTAATTGAGCACAAAACATTAGGCCTAATCATTGATAGAAACCTAACCTTTAATTCCCATGTTCAAGCGCTCATTAAACAAACAGCGAAAAAAGTCTACCAACTCGCCAAAATTAAAAACTTCCTTGATGAGGACACAAGGAAACTATTCTATACTTCTCATATTCAGACACACTTTGACTACTGCTCTACAATCTGGGACGGTTGTTCTAATTCAAACACCAAGCGACTTTACTCACTCCAGAAACGGGCCATGAGTCTAATTTATAGCAAACATTTATCTGACAATCCCAGCCTGTATAAACGCCTTCAGTTGCTACCACTCCGCAAACGCCTGCTTTTCAATAAAGCTAAACTAATTCACAAAATCTTGCATCGGAATGCCCCAAATTACCTTTGGCCATTGTTTAAATATAATGCTAGACACAGTAAACGTTTAAATATACTACACATTCCGAAGCCTAGGATTGACTTATACAAAACAAGCTTAACGTACTCTGCAGCTCAGCTGTGGAACAATCTTCCACAAGAAATAAAAGACATCACCAATCCTTATTCATATAATCGCAAATTACTCGAACACTATCTCAGTACGGATTACCTTCCCCCATAATAATAGTGATAATAATAATAATAACAAAACCCTAGTATAACAGCCAGTCCCCTTTTGGTAGGCCAGTATATTCCACATGGCTAATAAGTGTCTGACCATTATCTAATGTTACTGTGTCGTGTAGTTTTGATGTTCGCATTTTGCCAATGCTTTTATTATGCATAAGTTTTATATTGTTGCTGTTCTCTGTTAGCCTTGAATGACGTGTGAATGAAATAATGTATGGAAGAGAGTGATAGAAGGGCAGAATGTTAGACGGGCCTGCGTGCCCAATTCTTAACCCTTTGAAAATAAAGTTTGTTCGTTCGTTCGTTCGTTCGTTCGCCATCATCAGCGTATTAGATGAGTTTGTGTCCTTGTCTTCTCTCGCCATCACCAGAATTTTAGATGAGTTTGTGTCCTTGTCCTCTCTCGCCATCACCAGAGTATCAGATGAGGTATGTTTCCTTGTCCTCTCTCGCCATCACCAGAGTATTAGATGAGTTTGTGTCCTTGTCTTCTCTCGCCATCACTAGAGTATTAGATAAGTTTGTGTCCTTGTCCTCTCTCGCCATCACCAGAGTATTAGATGAGGTCAGAATTCTTATCTCTCTCGCCATCATCAGAGTATTAGATGAGGTCAGAATTCTGATCTCTCTCGCCATCATCAGAGTATTAGATGAGTTTGTGTCCTTGTCTTTTCTCGCCATCACCAGAGTATTAGATGTGTTTTGTGTCCTTCTCTTTCGCCATCACCAGAGTATTAGATGAGGTATGTGTCCTTGTCCTCTCTCGCCATCATCAGAGTAGTAGATGAGGTATGTGTCCTTGTCCTCTCTCGCCATCACTAGAGTATTAGATGAGGTATGTGTCCTCGTCCTCTCTCGCCATCACTAGCGTATTAGATGAGGTATGTTTCCTTGTCCTCTCTCGCCATCATCAGAGTATTAGATGAGGTATGTTTCCTTGTCCACTCTCGCCATCACCAGAGTATTAGATGAGGTATGTTTCCTTGTCCTCTCTCGCCATCACCAGAGTATTAGATGAGATTGTGACCTTGTCTTCTCTCGCCATCACCAGAGTATTAGATGAGTTTGTGTCCTTGTCCTCTCTCGCCATCACCAGAGTATTAGATGAGTTTGTGTCCTTGTCTTCTCTCGCCATCACCAGAGTAGTAGATAAGTTTGTGTCCTTGTCCTCTCTCGCCATCACCAGAGTATTAGATGAGGTATGTTTCCTTGTCCTCTCTCGCCATCACCAGAGTATTAGATGAGTTTTGTCCTTGTCCTCTCTCGCCATCACCAGAGTATTAGATGAGTTTGTGTCCTTGTCCTCTCTCGCCATCACTAGAGTATTAGATGAGTTTGTGTCCTTGTCTTCTCTCGCCATCACCAGAATTTTAGATGAGTTTGTGTCCTTGTCCTCTCTCGCCATCACCAGAGTATCAGATGAGGTATGTTTCCTTGTCCTCTCTCGCCATCACCAGAGTATTAGATGAGTTTGTGTCCTTGTCTTCTCTCGCCATCACTAGAGTATTAGATAAGTTTGTGTCCTTGTCCTCTCTCGCCATCACCAGAGTATTAGATGAGGTCAGAATTCTTATCTCTCTCGCCATCATCAGAGTATTAGATGAGGTCAGAATTCTGATCTCTCTCGCCATCATCAGAGTATTAGATGAGTTTGTGTCCTTGTCTTTTCTCGCCATCACCAGAGTATTAGATGTGTTTGTGTCCTCCTCTTTCGCCATCACCAGAGTATTAGATGAGGTATGTGTCCTTGTCCTCTCTCGCCATCATCAGAGTATTAGATGAGGTATGTGTCCTTGTCCTCTCTCGCCATCATCAGAGTATTAGATGAGTTTGTGTCCTTGTTCTCTCTCGCCATCACCAGAGTATTAGAGACTGATGTGTCCTTGTCCTCTCTCGCCATCACTAGAGTATTAGATGAGTTTGTGTCCTTGTC